>JAUELA010163725.1:0-13417 GCA_031471845.1 Boltenia villosa | reverse complement strand
CAAGTATTCATCGGATTTGACTATTTTTTGTAAAATGTTTCTATGCTAGCCCATTGTTAAAACTCTCTCGGTGAACTCAGTGCAAGGTTGTGACGCCACAGTTTTGTAGTGCGTCGATCTTTCATCATGTTTCATGTCAACGTTTATATTATCAACGCTTCGCCTACTTTATATAACACGAGTTCAAACATTGAAGACATCTTAAATTAAGATTGAACGTCTTTGTTATGCAATCAATATTATTAAGTAGACTGTTGCCAAGTCAGGTGTAACTAGAATTAGTTAATCCAGGATTAAGTACAATTGGATTAACACCGTTCTCGAGGGATTAGTTATTCGGAGAAATGAGCTAGCTCTCTATATTTAAACTATCAATTTTTTAGATTGAAATATATTTTCACCATTTAAGGTATTAAAATAAAGATTAAGTTGTTTACTATGTGATATTTTACAATTTTGACCAAATCAAATGGATAAACGTCAATTTTGGGCTCAATCAGTTAAAAGTGTGTCAATTTATAAAAAAAACATTGTTTTTAAATACTTATGTCTCTCCTGTACAGATAGGTAGAATTTTGTAAGACTGATTTTTAAACTCAGCTGTTATTATATAAATGTTATCTATATTACAAGAGCAAAAATTTGTTTATTTGCCTTGAAACAACGTCACCATTTCTTAAAGGATCTTTACCAAATTTGGTATTGAGGTTCAGAGGCATCCCAGATTAATACATTGACAAATAAAAGGCTACCATTGTGGTATTACAACGCAGGGTACCTCTGCTAGTGTTCACATGAATCTCAGTCGGGCTTTTCACACTTATTCCAGTTTGCCACAATTATTTTTTGGATGTATGTACATGTTAGTGTGTGTGAGACGGTATCAATTACGACACGATAAGACCCATGATCATATTGACCATACGGGGATCGAGTAAGCTATCGCCCACATGTGCCACAAACTGTTCGTTCGTATCTTAGTTAATGAACGACATCTTCATTAATCTATTTTGAGATTGAAGAGCTTACATTATATTTCAAGTACACTATAGAGTAAAATTGATTGACAGTCGCTAACATTCATAGTTTCAGCTTCATACATTGCAATATTGCATGTTTCTGAAACTCCGTATTAGAACACCAATAAGGCTTAAATCCCTCTCAAATACATACACCACATCATATCATCAGTTATATTATTCGAAGAATATAGTAGAGCCAATTTTTTTCAAAACTGATTTTGTAGCCCCAGGGGACCCCTTGTTCAGTTCCATCGGACCCTGGGGTCTTGTATCAACCATGAACTCATCATTCATCAAGGTAAAGTAATATGAAAGCGATAACATTTTCCGCCTTCACACATTCCAGTGTAAAATTTTCAGCTCTCCCTTTTGAACTCATAACTCGGACACACCCTCCACACACCTATCACACTAGTTAAATATAATTACGTGCGCTTAATTATGATTAATTCAAAAAGAATAGAATCGCAATTTTTGTGGATTAGGATTTATTGGACTATGGACTTAAATTAGACAGTCCTGGATTACAGAAGTTTACATAATCTCGTGAATTTTAAGAGAAATTCGTTACTAATTCAAAGGTAAACATGAGAACGTGATACAGTAAAGGGAATGAAGAATGTGTCAAATGCACGGAGAGCTTAAGTTAAATTCCAACGTTATAAAACCTGCAAGGTAATGTAGAAGGTAACCCATATCAACCATAGGTGCGTATTGCCCTACAATCTGGCTCATTGTGTTTAACTTCCTGACATAGTCGGATTAGACATTTTAATTCCGTAACCCCATGTTTCTTGGCCGAAGGGTTTTATTTCTGGAGGACCAAACAAGGTATTTGGAAAAAATGTATTGGTTCTTACGCTAACTGGATAGATACATACAACACTAATCCCCATCTGGCATCACATTCCTTCAAAGATTAAGTCCATATTGTACAAGATAGATATTTTCCTCCAAATCTTTATGTCCATTGTCCACAGTCAGCGAGGAGGCTGAACTCGATCTAGTAAAGAGGAAGAGGAACTCGATCTAGCTTTTGAGTGACTTAGTATCGTGTTAGATTACGTATTTCTTCGCCAATATGTTCATATCTCGTAAGTGGGCCTGGGAATATCAAATGACAAGCAAAAATACCTCGGGAGGATGAAAACAAAACAGACTAAAATTCCATGGTCGCAAAATCTTAACATTTGTCAGCATCAACATACTACAAATTTAACGTTAAGTATATATACATTACTCGGATGTTTAACTACCTAAAGTTTATGCAAAAGCTGTTGCTTAACAAAATTACTTAAATCCAACTCATTTATACACAGAGCGTAATGCAGACAAGCCGTCAACAGCCGAAATCTCACCCCGGATAAGCGCTACAAGCGTACGGGAAAGAGGATCGTTTCGCTTCCGCTGCAGTTTTGAAAAACCATCGAAGCACGAAATCGCTGATCGAGCTTTATATGAAGTCACTTGGTCAATTGTGCACCCAAATGGAGAAGTTATGGTAAGAATCGCCCCGAAGAATAACCAATAAACACATCTACGTTTTTTAAGGCATCATGTAAAAGGGTATACCACACAATCTCCCTCTAGCAATCATGTCCTTAAAAGGGGGGCACATCAACCACAACCGAGCTCTGGTAACACCAATATTATTTTTGCGATTGGGTGTTCCCGCCACACAGGGTCCTTTTTCACATACACGGGACGAATAGTAGCCAATTAAACTCTATTGACAGGGGATATTTTTGCACGAAGGAAAAAAGTCCACAGTACAATCCGCTGATGGTAGAACGAAATGGGAATTACCGTATGGACTCGTGTTGCAGCAGTAGATTAATCGCGCCCTCTTCATGTTTATAATATGTCTGCTTTAGCCTTGCTGAGTAAAAAACGACTTATCTATAAGTACATACGGTAATTACAAAGACTATAAGTCGTTGTCCATTCATTTTCACTTGCCATCACTGCTCAGGAGGTTTCATAAATTCAAGGCTATCAGTTGAAATTAATTCGTAGTGAATCGAACGTACTAACAATATGTCATGATGGATTTATACAGACTTGGAAAAGGGTATTTGTAAATAATGATATCATTGGTTATTCAATTCAACCTCTAAGTTTAAAAGTAATATGTATTTCCAAGTGGTCAAAAAAGGTTTTCAGTTTTCACCACAGATATTTTAAAGTTTCTATTATATATTCTTATATACGACTACCACACAAGTTTCTCCATCAAAGGATAAAAATGAAATCCTCAATCTAATAAGAAGATTTATCATAAATATCTTTAAGGCTAGTGCATATTTGCTTATGACTACCACACAAGATACACTATTGAAAGGGAATATTGAAATTCTTGAGCTTCAAAGAATACTATCCACCACAAGTATTCCCATCTGCGTCAAACATTATTGTAAATACCACATAAGACGCATTCTAATTCCCATATCCCCAGAGATATTCAACTCCGAGTGACTCCCAGTCCAAATTTAGCCTATGAAAATAAGTTCTATACTAATTTTATTTGATATACATTTGGTAGAAAGTCTAGCGTCTAGACTCTAGATCAGCTATGTCCAACCCGCGGCCCTCGGGCTGCATGCGGCCCGCTCGAAGGTTTTGTGCGGCCCAATTGATCACTCAATTTTGTAAGAGAATACTGTGTACTTGGCATTACGACAGCAACATAAGCAAATATATTGCGTTCATAATAGTCTTTTAATTTATAATTAAACTATTACCTCATTGTCAATGTAAATTTCATTACCGATTTAGCGTGATCGTTTCAATTGTAATAATTTATATATTTGTAATTTGGTTTGAACTTAATTAAATGTGCAATAAATTGTCTGATCTTGTTGAGTTGTGCGGCCCACATCAAATAGTGGTGCATTTTTTGGCCCAATAAGGCATTTGGGTTGGACATGGCTGCTCTAGACCATTTTTGGATCCATCAAAATTAAAATCTTCCCACCATCCCTTGCGGAAGAGACACATGTAAGCGATAACGTCATTCTGACATATCTCTTCATGTGCTCGTTTTAATGATGTAATATACCATAATTAAAGCGATACCGCTGCAAGTATTAATTAATTTTTAAAGACTCTGTTTGTAAAAATCTATCCTGATAGTGAACCAAGCAATGCTGTGACGTCACATATTTTCTTCCGAGCAGTGCTTGAAATCAAATTAATATTGCTTAAACTTACTAATTCGAGATTTAGAAATTTGCTTAACTTATTACCACTTACAGGAAAGATTCCATGTGGAAAAAGTCACCGAGACCTTCGCACTGGTTGACTTAATGAGGATCGGCGTTACCATCACTTGTTCTGTTACAGTATTGGACAATAGCGACTTAACTAAGGTTCTTATGCCGCCAGTTGAGAGCCCACAGTTTTATATCGGACTGAAGGTAATTTTTGAAATTATAATCATTATCTAAGGTTGAATTCGCTGGGTTCCCATTGACTTACTATGTTTGATTCTGGGTTACTGGTATGGATGGTCATTTTCGAATCTTAAAAGATTCGAATCGAATCCGAATCTTTTTTGTCGAATCGAATCGAATCAGGTCTACTAAACAAAAAAATAGCGGATGATAAGATTTTATCAATCACAAAAGGGCATATTAGGCTTTAATCTTATTGGAGTAAACTAAGAAATGATTAATCTACAACAAAAAGTGAGGAAACATCCAAATTTCTCAAGGTATAGGGTAAAGGAAAAGCACAATAGAACATCAAACGATTGTATGAAAAGTGTAAATATGACGAATCTTATATTAATATGGAACTAAAAAGCATTTTTAGTTTTGGTGCATCGTCATATATGGAAAATTTACTAGAGAAATAAAAAATATATATTTCCCAATCGTCGAATCACATTTTCCGATTCGAATCGGATTCGAAGTGCCCATCCCTAGTTACCGGTAACTGAAATTGAAATAATAAAGTTCAAACAGTATTTTGTAATTTCCTGTTTGTTGGCTGATTTATGAAATTTCTTGGTTTATATATTTTTCATGAATTTGATTCCAGGTTGAGCCACCAGAGATGACATTACGAGAGGGGGAGACGCAGACTGTAACAGTGACGTCATCAGTACCCTTCCCGTGCGAATTTGGCGACTTCAGAAACTGTCGAATGCGAATTTTTCTGGCAGTGAAAAACTCGGGTAAAAATAGATTCTCAGATCAAAATTGTATAAGTTTTAGGGTTGTATGACGTCTCAATTTTTGTGACGTCACATGTAACGTAATATGTCCCTTGCGTAATGTTTCCACGGATAAATATATTATTTCACACAAAAAAATTGTGATGAAGGTAAGCGCGCTGTGTTTCGTTTCCCATTCCATCAATACTTCTATTATTTTATTCGCTAAAACAAAAGTTACATACGCATGTCGAATCCCGGACATTTCGCCATCATTTGTGACGTCATAACTGAGGGACATTTTGCCAACATTAAAAAAAAATTTACCCTAACCCTATTTTTAACCCTTACTTCAAGATCTATTTTTTTGAATGGTGGCGAAATGTTCGTTGGCTAAATGTCCGGATGCATGCCAATGAGATTAGTGTTCAACATAGGATAGGAACAATAAAATGCACTTCAATTAAAGCCTACAATTACTTTGATTGTTGACACTTTTACAAATATGTTATGAAGATAGCATCTGGATGAGGATGCTAAGATTCTTCTTCGGTTGTCGGGATAACGTTGCCCAAACTGTCAGGCATCATATTAACTTTAACTTTTTGATTGACCTTATATTTCAAACAACACTCTTCACAATATCTATGTCAAACAAATGCTATATTTTAACCACTGTATCGAACCATTTTTATTTTAGACCAAAGAGCCAACTTACCACCAAACGTTATGACATCGAGTTGCGCTGTTACCATCCAACAAACCAACTGTCTGACTGGAATATGTGGAACCGGGGAGCTTGTGGTAAGTATTTGTTATTAGATCAAAGCAAAAGGGTGATCACTAGCGGGGTATTAGCCCCCATTAGGACAACCCTACCTCTATTAAAAGAAAATACAAAGGTATTCCAGAAAAAAAAAGAGAGTCTGCATCTGTTTGGTGTCGTCATTTGCTCAATTAACCAATTAATGACGTCATCCTACGGGTCATCAAATAATTATAAATATTTTCTAATTATATTCAGATTGCCGCGGTCCAAGATTTTGCCGATGATGGAGATAGAGAGACTTACGTTGAAACGGTTCCAATTTCAACTCATGACGTCATATGGGGAGGTTATGACGCAACTGATATCAGAGTGAGATAACTTTTATGAATTTATCATATCGTCAATATCAATATGACGTCATCTTTCAAATTTAATAGGTTGCAATCACTGACATTGGTACGTCACAATGCTACTCTGTCACGGACCCTCATATCATAACACTAGATGGCGCCTTGTACGACATCCACACGACCGGGACATTCGTTATGTACCGAGCAGTAGAAAGAGATTTTGAGGTAATTATCGATTAGCTTGTTGTGTTCACCCTTCACAAGCATTTCACCCTCATCCCCTTCACAAACGACATCTTCTTTGATCTCTCATTTAGGTTCAAGCTCGAGTTTGGGATAAATGTGATGACGTCAACGGTACTACGTCATCAGATTTTGCATGGTGCCATTGCGGCGTTGCAGCACGAGAAGGTTATGCCGTCATACTTATTGATATGTGTGATGGAGGATTGTCAGTTGGCGGTGCTATTGAACCAGATATTCAGATTGTCAGCGAGCTCCCTCTAGCGGTTGGAACCCACATCTTGAAATCAAACGGAGGGAAGAAAATTACAGTAAGTACCTTGGAATTTATGTTGAAGAGGTCAACATAAGAGCAACCTCTTCCAAATCTAATCCCATACTAGTCTTACAATGTCCAAAGTATAGATATCTCACACTAAACCATCACATACCTGTGGAGGTGAAAAAACGTACAGCTGATTACCAATAATCCGGCAACCACTGGCGGATTTTCTAAATTTCCGGATTATCGAGTATAAAACCATAAAAACCTTACAAAAATATAACCCATATTGCACATGCAATCGGTGAAAACAATAGTCTTTGAGGATGCAATAAGCACTGAAAGAGGAATTGGAAATGAACAAGTTTGAGATGAAAATATCGGGTTTCATTTTATTGATAGTTTGCTAACTTGATTTTGTATTGAAAAAAATCGTATGAACTACCTATACGACCGTATACAACAAAACATGGAGAAAAAAAACGTACGACATATGGGTAGAACCTACAAGTTGACCCGAACGCCACCGATTAAGTATACTGACCGCTGTTTTCAAAATGTTGTATCTTAAAATGACAACAACAAAAAAATCTATCTCTCTACGCCAGGTGTGGGTAAACTACGGCCCGCGAGGTCTTTTTGTACGGCCCGCTAACTTCCTCGCAAGGCGATGTCAATTTGTGTGGTCCAGACATTTTCGCACATGCGGCCCGCGGAGAAAACGTTTGCCCACCCTTGATCAACAGAATTCAACACCATTTGATTCCAGAGTGTTCATTCTTAACCATATGCTCTGTTTATAGGTCTGGTTGAGACCAGTTGAGATCATTATTATATTCAAATGCTCGTTACAAAAGATTCAGTAGCTTCAATTTGTTATATCTTACAGGTTTTCTTTCCCTCCGGAGCATTCCTGCGAGTGGACGTTGAGCCCTGGGGTTTGGATATCGCCATTCAAGCACCAGCTACTGATAGTCGGAACACGAGAGGATTGTGTGGAAATTTCGACGGAAATAAGAGAAATGATGAAAGAAAGGGCGGAATCGAAAATTGGAGGTACCTTTCTCTACATATTCGCAGTTTATAGTCGAGTTCCGGTAGAGATCGATAAAATTTTCACATCAATGTAAATCAAATTCGGGTAACCGCGAATGTACCGCATATATAATGAGTGTGATAGTTTGTCTGTCTGTCTGTCTTGAAACAATGCCGCCATATCTCAACTAAACTTTACCAAATTTGACATGTAAGTCCATAAGCATCACTGAATAATGCATGAAAAAAGAACTCGGGACAAGACTCCCTCGGGTTAAGTTTTGTTACAACACAGAACTACATAAAAGATACCTCAGCAGGTACAGTACACTACCGATAATCCGGCGACCACGGGATCTTAGGACTGCCGAATTTTCAAAATTTACGGATATTTGAGTTTTCATTCCTATTCTCAGCCTTTTTTTGCTTAACCGCTTCCCTGCACTTGACTTACAGTATATATATACATGCGCGAAAAAAAGTTTACCGTACTTTGCTCTTGACGTATATATGCGCATGAGTTTAGATTGCCGAGTTCGTGTATTTCAGCCTTTTTAGGGCAAATAAATAAAAAGGAATATTTGTTTTCTGTTGGAAGTGTGGGCATACAGCTGTTTCGGGGTACAACGCCTTCTACGTATCCGAAAATTTGAAGGAGCCGGCATATCGGTCGCCGGATTAACGATAGTGCTTACAGAGTGTGGGATATAGAAAATGACAGGCACTAACGTGTCGCAACAACTTTGAGAACTCTGACACATAAAAAAATGATAAAATTAGTAATGTACCACTGCCTATCTATTCATATTTTCATGTCTTTTCTAGGCTGGCTGCGGGTGCAAGCTTGTTCGAGAGAATACCCGTCAGAAATAAAGCAGCCGCAGATAGAAGTCCAATGTACTGCGCCTGTGGACCAGTTAGGGAGGATTGTATATTCCATCAGCCGATATCTCGACCTAACTTATTTGAAGGTGTCGACGTTACAGCGATGTACATCGCGAAAGCACAGCAGGAGATGAAATCAGAAATCACTCAGGTAACGGTATTTCATTCTCTATCATGGTGGAATACATTGTGCAAATATATTGTGTGTTACTATATTTGGAATTTGATGACTGGACTTTTTTGTACTTGTGTTGTAATATCAAGCCGCAAACGTTACTTTCACCATTTTAGGAAAGGCCAGACATTGACCCCAAGGAAATGACCCCCAAGTTAAACTTAACAGCTCAATACTCCGCCTGCTGAAAATGCTACCAATATCAACTATCGACACTTATCTATACAATAAACGCGAAAGTATATTTGTTGTGCCCAGACCCGGGCTCCTTCTGGGGTATTATATATATATACCTTGGCAAAAATGTGATCATTTTAGAAGATTTCTCACAAATATCTCCAACAAAACAAACTTAGGCCTTATGTATATAAGCCTTTGATAAAGCCTGTAAGAAATAAGCACGTAGTTTCTTACGTTGGCCAATGTCTGGTTTGCCCGATTTAAATCGAGAATATATCAATGGCACATCTCCAAATTGTTTTAATTGGCCATTGTTAGATAATCCTTCGATAACGCATACATTTTAGTTAAAATTTTATACCAGTATTATACGATACTCGGCAAAAGTTTCACATATTGAAAACCAGATATAAAACTTACACATACCTTACAAGAATATACACGGGCTATCATATGTCTGGCCAATCTTAGATAATACAAGCGTACGTCATTCCTTTCCATACAAGGCCGGAGATAATGCGGGGATAATTTATGACTGTTGTTTTTATCCAGTAACTTCAACTACCCTGTACAACGCCTGGTGCCTCTGGAAGTTATTGAGTGGCCATGATAAATATACATAATGTTACAATATTCCAGGAGTCCGGATATTTTTATGATCAAGCAAAGTTATCTTCCTTGTGGGCTAATCAGCAACAGCAAGATAGCAACTACGTCATGCCGTATCAACAAATGGGAATGTATCATTCGACTGAAGAAAGAACACCGCCGTATGGTAGGTTATAATAATATTTTATTTTCTTGAATATTGCATACATAATCTGGGTAATACTTATAAAAATGGCGGAAATCCCATCAACGCCCTTGCGCGAAGCATAATACTCTATCTTTTATGCATTCACATTATTTTTCACCAGGATCCCAGGCAAGATCCCGGAACAAACGCTCTGTAAAAGAAACCGTTGCCCGTGATTCAAAGCGAAAAAGGCGCCAAGCTCCATCTTACCATTATCCGAGACATTCAAATCAATACAACGGATTTATGCAAGACCAGCCAGGGTCATATAACCATGGCTACCAACATGAATGGCCACAAGGTGGCACTAATCAGTATGGTGGGTTTGTGCAAGATCAGCCAATAAATTATAACATTGGTTACCAGGTTGACACTAGATTGCCACAAGATGGCATTCGATCTCCACCAAACCAGAAAAGTGGACTTCCATTTCCGGAATCTAGTCAAGGCCATGCTGAAACTCAACAAGCTCATGAAACATCGTACCAAGTAGCCCATAATGGGGACAATGCCATTAATAACTTCAGAGGACAACACAACGATGTACAAAACTATAACCCTGCCAGTAACTTTTACGGTGACTATGGATATCCGTTTTTTGGTCCTCAAAACTACAACTATGATGGCGGAAACGATGCATACCAAAATGATATCAATCAACAGAGAAACAGTCCTACTTCAGAGGGTTCTTCAAATCTTCGGTCGAGAGAAAATACGCAGAATAACCATAAAACACCGAAATATGTAGGTGCCTCAATGAATATCGGCACAAATCCGGCTTATCATGGTCCGGAACAGACAAATCAGCAATACGCATATCCGCTCAAAACACCGAAATCTGGCGGTACTTCTATGAATATCGGCACAAATCCACCTTTTCGTGGTCCGGAACAGACAAATCAGCAATTCGGATATCCACAAACTGATCGCGCCTATGACTCTAATCACCGAAACCAGCCGGATCCATATGCAAATACACCACTGTATCAATCAGGTTCTATACAACCCGGATATACCCAAAACTGGAATCACAACCCGGTACAGTACCGAAATGACTATGTTCAAGATCAGCCCTCCAGAAGGAAATCAAACTCGAAGCATAAACGTCGTGGACTGGTGGATGCATTCTCGATGCCAGAAAATATACCCCAATATCCACAAGGTAGAAAAGAGGTCATTATTATCACTTCAATGATAAATCTTTAAACATTTCCCATTTTCTCCCATAATATTTTTTAATTTGATTGCGAGACAGCCAATTGTGAATATTCGGGGTTAAAATCTTTATTTATTGCGAAAATCCATATTTGCGAAACCCTTTATGACGCAAAGGTGACGTCATACTAATACTCAAACACGAACGTACATTCCCTCCCCTAACTAATCTCTAAAGTGTTGCATGATCCCCTATAATGTACCTACTTTACCATTACATTACAATATGCCTGACTTTACAGGATATAACGCGGGTGGGTCTGAGGAAAATATACCAGTACTCAACAACTTGCGCCCTTACGGTGGATACGGTGAGATGCAGTCTGGCCCGCAAATGATTTCGATTTACGGAGGAAACCAACAAGAGAGGTCGACTTCTGACGATACTGAGGTGCTTTTAAAAGTTTTTGACGTCACAATTATATTTTCGTCGCTATTACGTCACATTGGATACGTAGGCTAGGTAAATGAGATGGTTTAATAATGATAAAATATAACCAGACTGGCAATATATATATTTTTGAACGCATTTCTGCATTGTGCGTCCATGGTGTAATAAATATACGGTAATGTTTGTAGCTAACACACAGTAACGTTACAGAATATTTTATAGGATCAGCAAAACATAACAAGCGTATGAAATACGTTTGAGCTATCTTTACAACACAATATGTTACTACAATAGGTAATTTAAGCCACAAGCTAGGTAATTCACAATTCAAAATATTGAGACACATTTGCAGCCTATTTGGCAAACCTAATTTACGGAGTTACGGGGTTTGTTTCATCTTAATACAAACTAGTATTAGTAAATTCAGTATTGGTTAGGGAGGAGGGTTAGGTAAGAGAAATTTAGATATTAAATCAGTCTGTCGGTCCGTAACTTACGGAATCCGTGAAAATCACTCCGTAAATCCGTTCATCCGTAACTCCGAATTAGGATTGCCCGCCTATTTTGCATAACGTTAGCCCTTACACATTGGCCTTCATTATTTTATATATATATTTTTTTTTTTATTACCTTTACTTTCTCATTAAAATGAAAATTCCAACCTTTATTCTGACTTCCACCGTTACTCAAGACATTCCACTTTCTCAAAATGGTGTTTTACTTTCTTCTCCTTGATTGTTTTCTCGGATTAATCACGATATTCCATCTAATTTACAGGATCCTGAAGTAACGTACAGATCACGAGCTAGCTACGTTTTTCTTGACGACCGATTCCCGAAAACTAGTCTCAAAACAGGCCTCACTTGGCCAAATTCCCAGGGCTGGTCTGAATCTTTTGTCACAGCAAAATGTGCGACCTTTCTAAGGTTAGTTCCTATTCTTTTGATTCACTAATTCCAACAGTGGCGTAGCGTGTATGATGCAAAGTTAGCGGTCGTCCCGGGCGCAAAATGCTTAGGGGACGCAAAAATTCAAAGAAAATAGTTGTAATAATAAAATTGCACAAATTATAACTAACTTGGGCGACTTTGGATAAGATTGGGTATACTTGTATTTTACTTTAACTACATCAGCATTATATCAAAATACAATACATGTACTGATGGTTATACTTGCAAGCTGCCCCGGGCGCTGGTAACCCACGCTACGCCACTGAAATCCAACTTAAGTAAAAAAATATGAAAACCCTACATAATTTACACAAATAAATAATTTCAAATTTGATTACTAGCTCGCGTTAAATATAAGACTAAATGCACATATTTGATGTATATATTTCAGGGAATCGACCATTACAGAAGCTTGTGGAGAAGTGCTGGACAAATTAACGGTCAAGGTTAAGAATCTATGTTATTTTCCACGCTATACTGCTTTCATTTCAGTTAGGGGTTGTCCATTAAGTATGTGAACAAAATAGGGGAGGGGGGTTTGAAGAAGTTTGGCAATTGTTGACATGAAGGAGGGGGAGTTCAAGATAAATTGACGTCAACAATGTTATTTTCATGACGACTCGATTTTATTCATGAATTCAGTGTTGAAGTCAATTTAAAATCTGTTAAAAGTAAAAAAAAATTGACATAATTTCATGACGGGGTTAACTGAAATTTGACAGTTGTTGACAAGGGGTAGGGGGGTGAAAAATCGCGTAAAAATTGTTGACATAATTAATGGACGTCCCCTTACTTACCTAAAATGGTGTGTGTGACGTCATAAATTATTCTAAAATCTTTTAAAAAAAGTCTAAAGCAACATTATTTATATTTTTTTATTGATACCATCGATAAAAATTAGTAAAATCTTCTAAATTAGGAAGAGACGCTAAAAGCCACTAGTGAGATTCGAACTCACGACCCCTGGTTTACGAGACCAGTGCTCTAA
>JAUELA010163615.1:0-13419 GCA_031471845.1 Boltenia villosa | reverse complement strand
CTTCGTCTTTCATCCTCCTCTCCGGGTTTGTTTCGGGTCTGCATTTTTCACGTGCAAGCACGTTACTTGGCTTCCCTCCCATCCACCCACCTTAAGGTTGCAAATTCCTCATAATATAATAAAAGAAATAACGGAGAAATCACAAAAGGCAAATAGCGCTTCGCTATTCACAACATCAAAAAGAGTGACACCGAATTCCTGTCACGGACCAAAAACCGCTGCTTTCCGCGGGCCACACAATTTCGGTCTGCGGGCAGCATTTGGCCCGCGGGCCGCATGTTGCACACCCCTGGTTTATGACATTGCAAGATTCAGTGTAGCGACAACCATGACTATTTTACATTTTGTTGCGTCGACTAAAAGAAGCTTGTGAAATTTTAACTCGCCACGATTAAATAGCATTTCATTCATGTTTTCGTCGCACTGAAATTTTTTCACTTCACATCGTAGATATCATCACACCGAAATTCCCCCCTTTTTTGCCAATGTCTTGAAATATCATTTCAGCGAAATTTCGCTGGGTTGCGCACTTGCGTGAAGTAAGTTTGTGGTGCGAAGGACCTAAGTTGTCGAAAGCACCAATTTTTTATTCGCATTACATTACATTACATTGGTATGTTACTGTTTTTTCTCTCCACAAATAAGGAAAATGAGACTAGTAAGTGCCACAGATATCATTAAGAGTATTAAGTAACATTATAGTCATTAATAACAATTCTGGGTGATCTGAAAATAACTTAATCATACGGTAGTGAACTAATGCCTTAAAATGTTACGGTACCGGTAACGGTAAGTTGCCGCATCTGGACTTATCTATCTTAAGGAAAATTGTTACTTAGACCACGTTGCTCACTCATTTAAAAATTTTATATTTATATTCCTTTTTGTATTTTCCCATAAAATATCTGCAATACCTAAGGCTTTCTTTTTACAATGCCAAAGTGGAACGAAAAAAAGGAAACTGGCAGGTAAAAAAAAAACAGTTGCAATAAATTGAAAGTATCATAATTGCAGTTTTATTCATGATTGCTTAGTCTTGAAAGTCACTCTGTTAAATATTTCAGATACTTAATAAACTTTTCCGCATTGGAGTTCGAGGTAAGAAAGAAAGAAGAAAGTTAAATATTCAATTTGTTAAATATTTCAGATACTGCTGTGTGCCCCAGTGCACTTCATTGGCATCTGAAGTGAATTTGTATTTGGTGCCAGATGGAAGAGAAAAAGGTTTCATGTCACCACAAGCAAATGTGCAAAAGATTTTTAACATGTAAGTGTGTAGCCTTTATAGTATTGGAAGTTGTATAATTTTTAGGATATTATTATTTAATGAGAATTTATTTTTTCGATTATATATAAGTATCGTGACTGTCTTCAAAAAACAAGTGCACAGTAGAAGAACCTCTATTTGTACCTTGCATTTTGATCATTCTTGCAAATAAAAACATCCTCAAGAACAGAACAGAAAGCTTGGAGCTGTGTCCTCAAAAATTCACCTGAATGAAATCACACAATATAATTTTAATTAATCAAAGAAGAAGAATATATAAATATGAAACCCATAAAAGTGACCCCCTATGACAAAATACCCTATGAAGTATTTGCATTCCATTTAATTTCCTTTCAAATTCAAACTGGAGACTATATAAAATGGAGGGAGAGCTTATTTCATGTTCTACCCTGATTGCTCTCTGCATGCAACCCTCAATATTAGTCTTATAGGTCAAACCGATGAAGGGAACCTCAAGTTTCCTTGTGCATTCAATAGATTAAATGCATTCAATGTATCATCATGTCCAACATTGCACAATCAATCCACCAACTGTTCAATTATCTAGCAGAATTGAAAACTTGCATTGGCTATGACACTGTGATGGACAGAAATGGATGGATGGATTCATTCCAAGACAGTAGAAATATCAGATAATGAGCTGAAATCAATGCAAAGTTGTGCGTATATGTGCATAATATGTTTCTTCAGCACTAAAATCTCTCTACTTGACCTATTTTTTATTTATTCATTATATTTTTCAGTAGCAATTGTTTCTGATTGAGATTGTTCTGTTATCTGGATTCAATAGAGTTTGTAGCCATGAGGTTACAGGTTTCAAGTTGTAGACGTAAAATGGAACCTCTGAATAAGCATACTTCATTGAAATTGGCAAGCATGGAGCGATCACAAATTTCCGTTGTTGTGGACCTTAAACAGTGAGTTCAGTTTTTGACATCAAAATACCAGTTGTGTGACATTGTAATTTTATTTAACTAATTAATTTATATCTTAGGTAAATAAACTTTAAATTATGGCTGGATTGTTGGAAAATGGATTTCTACGTGATTGGGGAGAAGTTCAAAACAAATTGCAAAGTACGTGCTCAAAGAATAGGCGCCATCATCTGTTATGAGGTTTGTGGCAAAATCTATTCAATGGTTCTAGGACCACCCTAAGCATACTTCATTGAAATTGGCAAGCATGGAGCGATTACAAATTTCCGTTGTTGTGGACCTTAAACAGTGAGTTCAGTTTTTGACATCAAAATACCAGTTGTGTGACATTGTAATTTTATTTAACTAATTAATTTATATCTTAGGTAAATTGTCCTAAGGGGGAAGTTTTCCGGGGGCAATTGTCTGGGGGCTGTTGTTCTAGAACCATATTCAATAATATGTCTCAGTCAAATAAACCCCATGGGTCAAAATGTATACCCCACTCACCACTAGGTGGCAACAGGGTCAAACGCTGCTTAGGTAAAGCGTAGGTAAAGAGAATATGTCGGATGGTATCTTAAAGATATTATACGGTATTATACTAGACATGCAAGATAATATAGATGGTATATTCCAACTGATATGACTAACTAGTATTAAAAATGTGTTAGGGAAATAACAAAGGAAAGCATATACATATGAATACTGGGAAGCATTTAAAAGTAAAACATATACATAGGTTGTGGTAAAAGTGATTTATCAGCAAAGTAAAAATGAGATCAATTTCACATTTAATAAAATTACCTAAAAATAAAATTATGTATCATCACCAGCATGTTAGTGATTATTCGTTCTTTCAATGGTTACTGTTAGGGTAGGGGCTAGGTTTAGGGTTAAGGCTAGGTTTAGAGATGTGCTCGAATGATAAAGCAATTGACGTTACCGACATAGTTAGCAGGGGACATTTGTCTGGTGGCAGTTGTATCTGCCAGGTTGTCCTAGAACCATGAAATATACGTTGGAAAGTTGTATTTAATATTCTACAGCTGAAGGCTAGTATGGTTATCAGGGCACAATAGAGGAATTTTGGAAGGCCTGTCATTTTGACAGGCTTGACCAGAGTCGAAGCCTGTCAAAACTGTTGTTTGGCCTGTAAAATTATTTGCCTTAAAAAAACTGCATAAATTAGGTTACCTTGCTAGTAAAATAACACAAAGGTAGAAAACATATTGTATATAAATGAAATCGTGTGAATACACACTTGGCGGGCACAGAGAGAATGTTATTTTCCTTTATAATGCCGCTTGTTACAAAAAGTAAATTGAGGACGTTCATCATTCGAAAAAGGAACTTTTACGTTCAAAGTATGAAAAACAAACTTTTACAATTGAGTTATTTTGTGTCCTGTTTAATTTTGAATTGAAAACACAAACATTCCTGCCATTTTATAGCCGGTCATTTTGACCGTCGTCAAATTTCGACGACTGTCAAAGCCTTCAAATTGCCAGTCGTTTGACCGATGACTGGCCCTTATTTTGTCCCCTGGGTTATATTATATGAACAATGACAGAACATCAAGGTCATGTTGAAATGGTTATGTGGGGTTTAAATCAGTAAAGTAATTATGAAGAATTTCCTTTTTTTTATAAAGAGGAAATTTTCAAGTCAAACATATGCTTGTTTTGAAGATAAAATTGACAATTGACTCTCCACAACCTGCCCCTGTACAATCCCAAGAGGGTAAAATCCATAAAATATTTTTACTTGGCAAATGCTACGGACTCTATAAGTATATTGGTCGGTCGTTTTTTTTATTTGTACATATGTATGTTTCAGTATCTGCATGATGCAGTAACTCGCTCAAATCTTGAACTCATATCGATATATTTTCAATCTTATAAGAAACTGTGGATAGGCAAAATTATTTAAAACAATCCAAAGTGATGAAATCCTAGTGGATATATTGGAAGATATATAAAGATATGGAAGAGAAACAGATTTTCGCTTTCTGGCACCTCTAATTTAGTGCTATGATTTCTGTTCTCCTGTCAATATTAAGGTGGATCATTCTGTGGATGATGGCCCATCGCCATCTGTGTGACATTCTACATTTTATCATACCCTAACCATGTATGAAAAGAATTGATTAAAGTGGATATTTCAGAAATAAAATGTCAAAAATGTAGTTGGATCTAGCTTCTCTTGATAGATTGATAGAATTTTTATTTTTCATCATTTTAAGCTACAAAATTTTGAAAACAGTTGGTATAGAAAAATATGGCATGACACACACTAAAGCCAACTGAATGGTTTAGGATTGCCTGATATCACCAAGTTTCCCCACAAAAGTTCTAAATTTAATACATAAGAGAGTGATTGATCTAAACTTTGGTAAGCTATTCTGAAGAATTTCATATATTACTTTCAGCATTGTAAATTTAAAACTTACAAAGAAACAAGTTCGCTGTTGGCAGAAAAATGAACTCCGTTGAACGAATGGGGAGGGAGAAGAGAGGAGTGGATAACGAAGAAGAATTGCAAAAAAAAATGCAGGACTTGAGTCTTGTTGATGAAATTGGCCAAGTTGTAGATGTATGTATGGATAGTATTGATTGAATATTGATTTTTTTTTTTAAATTATTTCGTTGTTAAATTCATATTTTTTAGATATTTATTTGCACCAGGCATAAAAATTTCATGTTCAAAATGACGTAAATTGTATTCTTTTCAGGGGCATTTAATTACATTAACTGGCTGATTTGGTTTATTTATTTTTTATTTTTAACCAACAGATTAATGACCGTGAAAATGCTTTAAAAACACATGGAACTTCGACTCAACCCAGATATGTGCTGCATATTTTCAATAGCATGAGAAGTGACGCAAATGCACGCAGTACCGTTCAAACTGCGGCTGCCGATTTGAACAATATCCTTGTAAGGAATAGTTTTTCAATCTATCATATAAAATTCTTACATTGTTTGATTTCAATTTAGGTATTTATTCAATCATTTCATACTATAATATTGCGTTAATATATTCAATGTTTGTCTTTAAAATATGAATATTAATTTTTTCATTTTTACCAGAATCCAAGCAGGCAGATAATACATTCGAGTACATTTGATAGTCGTGAAGAAAGCATTGAAAGGAGACAGGAACAAGAACCTGTTAAGAACACGCAACAAAAAGAGGTGGGTGCAGCACACACTTGGGTCTATCATCTCAGTTCATTTAAAATTACAATATCATTTCAGAAAATTGCATCATGAATAAGCCAGATAAGGCCTTCCGGTGAATCGAGAGTAAATAACTAAATATGATACATTTTTAAAAATCCTGATAGTAACTTCCCTCTTAAACTATTTTTACATTTATTTACTATTTATCCTATTCAACAATACGTACAGATATGAATACTATTATGTTTATTCTTTTGTTGGATTCACACATATTTCAATGCTCATTTGGACCATGTGTTTTATCATTTGACTTAGGGTAGAAAAATGTAAATGGTATTTCATTTCAAGGTTTTTGGCAACCAATGTTCTAATCAAAGAGATGATAGAAGTGATGAAGGCATGGTGGGAGTCGAGCAAGGAGGCAGTGACAACAACATACAAGTATGTAAAAGTGATCGTAAATTATTTTTATGACTTATTTTTTTCAACATTGGTTATCCAACGTTGCGAATTGTCATACCATGTCCGTTGCTACAGATTTATTGTGCAGGTAGTCTTTTGCATTCTTTTCTTGTTGCTCCCATCATCCATCCCCCTCATAAATTGTTATTTGAACAGCATGGTTTAACAACTAGTATTGTTGGAGTGGGTATACTACCCAGTCGAACCGTCCATATGCAAGATGCAAGGCATGTTACTCCAATTCTGCAAGAAACTATTGAATAGCACCAAACCATAGAGTCATTCATAGCTTTTGTTTTGTATTTCGGCCTCGAATAATTCACTCCTGCAAACATTTATTACAATAGGTACCAAGTCGAGCATACAGGAATTTCCACAAATATTTATTCAAGGACTCTGAGGACGATGACTTATATGGTCCTGCACCGTCTGAAAAAGTGAGTGGTCCTGCACCGTCTGAAAAAGTGAGTAACGAAAATTTTGAAACAGTAAAATATTCCATCCTGCATTTTTCTACATAAATTAAAACGTTATTAAAATTCATCGTAGAGTCAACATTATAATATAACTTGAAATAAAAATAAATTTTACTCAATTATAGATAGGATAGATATGTGAAATTTTTTCATTTATTTTGTCTGGATTTCACTTAACCCTTTCCATGCGGAATTTAAATTACCTCTCACTCGTAAACAAATAAGCTTCACTCTAGGTTCGTTTGAAAGAGGATGTAAAATGCTCTCAAAATAAATGCAGCTATATGACCATGGCGAATCCTACTCCCATTCTTCAATATCATTCTTCAATATTCAGGAAATGTTCAAATTTTTCAAGCAAAAAAGTTTAAAATAGTAAAACTCCTTCAAATCTTTTGAAATTACGCCTAATTGCTACTGCTAGATGATGCTCGAATACATTTAAACGTAAAGACGTAAGGATTTAAACGTATTTGTTCAAATGTAATTTTTTATCAATCAGAAAATATTCATAAGATTTTTACCATTCAACATAGAAGCTTCACTCTAGGTTCGTTTGAAAGAGGATGTAAAATGCGTGCATAATAACAAACAAAACTGAGAAATAATCGGTTATCCTACTCCTATTCTTCAATATTCGGGAAATGTTCGTATTTTCAAGCGTTAGTTATCTAGGTAGAAATAGTAAAATGCCTTCAAATCTTTTGAAAGTTCTCCTAATTGATACTGCTAGATGCTGCTATCAAGCTGTAATATAAGGTCTCTCCGTACTCACAGAACACCACTTTTTTGCCTGTGATGTCATATTTGCGAACATTTTCAAACTTTGTTTTATTTATATATCTTTTATTTGGGATAACAACGAGAATTTTAATGACAATCTGTGTTGAATCGACCATAACACTAATAATAAAAACACAGTATGTACAGTAATAGCTGCTTTATATGCATTGGAATAACTAAGCTAAGTTTTGTTTTGCACTCAAAGATTCTTGTTCTCCCAAATTTTGGAACAGGAGCTGTGTGCTATCTGCTTTTAGTAGACCTACACATGAAATCACTGAATCATAATCAGTGCTGTTGTACCACAGATCATTTTAGTTTCATTGCGTGTGATCATGTATTTTTAGTTTGCAATCTACGTTGAACAAAATCTTCCAATTGTGCATTTTAGGGAAGTGAAAGAAGAGGTAGGAAGCGAAAGAATTCATGCAGTAATGACAAGGAAAAGGAAATGCCAAAGAAGGTGAGTACGTATTGTATATTTAATAGTAACTTCAGAGGGTGGGTAACTATTTAAACCAGTGGTTTTCAACCTTTTTCCGACAAACACCCCTTTCCGAAACCCAAATCTTCTCAGAACCCCTATTGTGTCGTTAGTAGCTAATTTGGAATAAGGCACTTCTGAACGACAACATCATTTTAGTGACATGAATCATATATGTTTTATGCCCATTATTTTGAGGTAATATAACAGAATGCGCCATAACTAAAGTTATATTGTCAAAGCACTCTTGTTAGTTATTGCTGTATTATTATTATTAGACTGTCAAGCTAGAATAGCTTGACAGTATATAGAAATCGTAATTATTATTTTTTTTTCGATTTACATAACATCTAATATCTCCGGACCTACACAATGTACGCACCTGAAATTTTCAACAATTTTAAAACAAGCCCGGCGCTTCACGCTGAATTAATTTCGTGGCGCTAAAGAGTATAATACGGCCACTGGGGAGGAAAACGTGAAATTCTTTAAAAAGCTTCTTCTCACGAACGACCCAACGCTCCACCATGAAACTTGGCACACCTAATGAGGTCGTTAGTCTCTTTAAAGTTTGCAAAGAAGATGGCGCTCCAAAGAAGATTTGCGCTCCAACCTTATCAAACTGTTTATAAAATAAACAATCTACGTTACTCATTTTCCAATATTGTTCAATGAATAAAATGTGCCGAATTAAAAATAGTCTATACTCACCAAGTTACACAATTTCGACGCAAAAATACAAAATGAATGATTGCTTGGAGAAAGCATATGATCAAATCCCCTACAACATTACGATAAATCAAGGTGGAAATCATCAAATCATCCTGGATCTTCAAGCAAAACATATCTAATGTAATCTTCACACTTGACAGTCTATTGTAATTGCGCGCAATTCTAGTTTAATTATTTATGATAAATAAAAGTAGGAAATGTGACAATAAGAGGAAATTGTATCACCGTGAAACACAGAATCAAAACACACATGAAAAGAATAAAAACGAAACGTTATTTACGTTTTCCTATTGTAAGCGCATGTCACCATTTTTTTCCAAATTTTGTTTAACCCTTTCCATGCGGAATTTTAATTACCAAATTTGCGAATGTTTTAGTATTTAAATTTTTGCAAAATTGAATATAACTCAGAAAGAAGATTTTCTATTATTCAACATAGAAGCTCCACTCTAGGTTCATTTGAATCAGGATGTAAAATGCTTGCATAATAGCGCATAAAATCAGAGTGAAGGATTCGATTATCTACTCCTATTCTTCAATTTTCATGAAATGTTCAAATTTTTCAAGCAGAAAAGTTATCCTTCCAACACCAACGAATAATAGTAAAACGCCTTAAGTTTTTGAAATTACGCCTAATTGATACTGCTAGATTCTGCTCGCAAGATTTAAACATATGGTTATGTAAGCTCTCTCCGTATTTGTTCCGTATCAATTCCACTTTTTTGCCTGCGATGTCATATTTGTGAAAATTTTGTAAATTTGAATATCACTCGGAAAATCTCCATAAAATTTTCATTATTCAACATAGAAGTTTCACTCTAGTTTCATTTGAAAGAGGAAATAGTAAACGACTTCAAATCTTTTGAAATTACATACACCTAATTTTTACTGGTAGATACTGCTTTCGAGCTGTGAACGCATCTTAATAACAGGTCTCGTCATATTCGTAAAATCCTGCGATTTACAGACGATGTTATATTTGCAAAAAAATTTTCATTTATATATAGAATTCAAACATGGAAAGGGTTAATCCAATAACATACTCAAAATGACCAAACTTTGTTTCTTGTAATTCGATGCATAGATCAGTTCTTTTGCAAACTCATTGTGGTTGCTTTGAGTGTGAATTTTAGTGCTGCTATAGAATGTTGTATAATTTGTTCTTTGTTTCTAATAACATAATTAATAAAATAGAATCTGATCCATCTAATTTCCGCCATTACTCACTCTATGCTTCAGAAGAAGAAGAAATTCCACACAGATAAGCAGAATGAAATTGGTGGCACTGACCCAACAAGAGAGCCCTGTAGCTCTCGTTCGCTGCTACATGAAGATACTGGATGGGAGGTAATCAGTAGACCAATTTTCAGTCGATAAGTTGAAATGTATCTACCATTATGGATGTCAAAAAAAAAAAATCTTCACCTCTTGTCCACCAGGGTCGTCGCTATGCGACTTGCGACACAATTTTAAGCGAAGGATACATGTCTAGATCAAAATAACATCACCGTTAGATGGCGGCCGCAATCTATAAACTCGCGAACATCGTATTGTTGTTTCTAAACAAAGTGGTCCAAATCCACTTTAAAGTTGTGATATGTGAAAACATTTTCATGATTTCACTGATTGGTTTATGGTCTTACAAATGGCTTCTCAGAATTTACTGTTGACGAAGTTATTGGTAGAATGTTAGCAGATGATGGGTCTGATAGTGATTTCAGCGAGTTAGACAGTTCTTGTTCGACGCCAAAGTTGAATCGGTGAGTAACGTAACAACTTTGAGTAACGTGTTACGTTACGTCTTAGAATAACGTTGGACAAAGTATGGCCTCTGGTGGGCCACTCAACGCCAATGTTTTTCAACTCGAGCAACCAAATATCTCTCACGTAAGTTACCATAAAAGTACACCTCGGTAGTCCAACACTAACGTTAGAACCCAAAAATGTGGCAGAGTAAATAAAACAATGAGTAGTTTTTCGACTGGTATAGCATCGCGCCGATTTGGTACTGCAAAGGAAAGTGTACCTGACCCTGATGCATGGATACATTTACTGAATCAAGAACAATATGAAAAATGTGATATGAAATATTTTGATTGACAACTGGGTTACAAAGGTGAGGTTGTTTCAAACAATTCCGATCGAATTTATTAGTTCATTTTTTAATGGGGAATACTGGGATCTCGTTACTTCTGAAACAAATTTTTAGAAAATGCTAAACTTGGTCCCCACTCTCGCTTCAGGAAATGGAAACTAGTTTTCAAAAGAGATAAGGAAATCATTTATCTGTCTTTACGTGAGCATGGGCGTTTGCGAGGAGCCAAGCATAGAAGATTATTGGTCTAAATTTTGGCTCCATGAGACCCCTGGATTTTCACAAGTTATGTCAAGGAACCAATTTGAAATCATACATACTGTCCTTCATTTCTGCAATAATGATCATTTTATTCCTCGTGGAGAAAATGGCCATGACAGAATATTCAAAATTAGGCCCATAATCAATCTACTTGTTCCACAATTCTGGCCCATCAAAGGAATTGTCTTTGGACGAACAAACTATAGCTTTCAAGGGCGTAGCAGCACCTTAATACAATACAATGGCGCTACAAGGCTTTGTTATAGGTGGAACTTGTTTGGGGATGCTCTCGATTGGAAGCTGTACTTAGGAAAGGTTGAAAGAGTCCAACAGATTGTGCGAACATTGATGAGACCATACACTGGTCAGGCCACGAGGTTTATGGACAGCGGAAGTGTGAACTGTTATAGGAGGAGGGACATATATATCTCTTCTTGCACAGGTCTCGCAAATGGTACAACGGGATTTTCAATGCCCTGCTAAGCATTTGCATCGTGAATTCTCACATAATTTATTGCAATGTCATGCAGAAAAATGGAAAAAAAAAAACTGCTTCTTTGAGGGAATTCAAGTATTTGTGTTGCATTACTGACAGGCCACAGAAGGAAATCCAATGAATTTCTGGTTGGAAGACCAACCTTGCAAGATAAGACCTACCTCCTAACTGAAAGGCACTTCCTGCAGAGCACTGGGAATTGGTGTCCTGATTATGTGGTGTGCAGTGAGCCCCATAGAGCAGGAGGGATGAGGCAAACCAGTTTCAGTGTGGGGTAGCTGTTTGCCCAACATTTTGTCTCGAAAGATACCACACTGCAAGAGATACCACTACTAAGTTTTGCAACCTCTACAAAAACGGAGACGATTTGGAAAAATAATATTTATATCATTTCTTGATAAAATGTGGTATAAACCCTCATTCTTTGCAAATTGGTCTCTATTATAACCCCATTTAGTGTCAGATGTTAAAAATCGAGATTGAATTGCAATGGACATGTTAAAAAATAATAATATCCAATTCCGTCAAAAAGTTGATATTTTGTAAATTTACGACGTCATGATAAAAATTCATAACAATTGATTCTTTCGATTTATTTTATAAAACCTCTGGCTACAAGTCTTCATGACTAAAATTTCTAATTAAAAATGAAACAAAAAAATTGTTGATTAGGCCCCAAAAAATTTGACAACAAAAGAATTGACCCCCTGTCCTGGTATAATTGAAATGAATATAAATTCTAGATGGCAAAATTTGTCATTTTCTTTAGTCTGGATTTCATTTAATTTTTTTTTTTTGCACTCAAGAGATTTTTGTTCTCCCAAATCTTGAAATAGGAGCTCTATGCTACCTGCTCTTAGTAGACCTACACATGAAATCCCTGAATCATAATCAGAGCTGTTGTATCACAGATCATTTTAGTTTCATTGTGTGTGCTTGTGCATTTTTAGTTTGCAATCCACGTTTCCACCTGTTCAAAAAATAAAATCCTCCAATTGTGCATTTTAGGGAAGTGAAAGAAGAGGTAGGAAGCGAAAGAATTCATGCAGAAATGACAAGGAAAAGGAAATGCAAAGGAAGGTGAGTACAACATATTGTATTATATTTAATAGTAACTTTAGCGGGTGGGTAACTATTTAAACCAATGGAACCCTGTAGCTCTCGTTTGCTGCTCAATAAAAATACTCGATAGGAGGTAATCAGTAGACCAATTTTAAATTAAAAAGTTAATAGGTATCCACCATTCTTGATGTCAAAGAACTTTTAACCCCTGTTATACAATACTATACATGTTGGTGGAGAAGAATGCTATATAATTAAGTATATATATGCAAATAACATGAACATTAAATTGTAAAACAAACACTATTATGAGTATTTATGATCAATGCACCGATTCTTATATCGGTTTTGTTTTTTCTTTTATTTCAGATGTGGAAGTGCCATTAGCTCGTTCGAGCCTGCTGATGGCTCAGTTTTTTTTTTTTTGGAGATCGTTCGAGCCGGCTAACGCCACCATGGTGTTAACATCTACACTAAATGTAACATAAATATTCCTTTGTCCATCGACTACAAGCGTAATAAAGCATTTTAAGCTGAGAAGCACATTTGTATCCAAATTTTATGAAAGAAAAAGTGGTCTTTTACCCCATTTTGGACACTGTTGACTTGAACTGAACGTTGTAAATGTTGTAAATGTTGTTCGAATTTGGTCTAATGTTAGTTAGTTAGGTTATATTATGCTTCGTACGGTACAATGCTGTTGTTGTTCCCGTTTTACGCTACCTTACATACAATAATGTCATACAATATGTAGCAGGATTTACCCAGGATTGACACTGACTGCATCTCCAGTGTTTTCAAATGACTGAATTTATGAATGTAAATCGGAAAAGATTGACTGCTGACCCAGACCAGAGATAACCTAACCCTAACTTTGTTAAACCTATCCCTGAATCCAACCCTAACCTTGTACAAAACCCTGATTTTGATGCGGGGTTACGAAGTTAGCGATTTTTTTCATCAATTTTCAAGTTCAAATATCTTCATTTCTATAAAAGATAGATTGAAAGTCAAATTTTTCATGTGATTGTATGTATCTAACTCAGTGGTTCTCAACTTTTTTTGGCCTATGCACCCTTTCACCATATGTCAGAATGACATACACCCCCTTTCGAAAATTGTCTGCCTTAAAAAGTGCATTACAAATAATATGCATATAATGATTGTAATTCAATACACAA
>JAUELA010163394.1:0-13447 GCA_031471845.1 Boltenia villosa | reverse complement strand
ACCTGAAATAGCTTCACGGCCCACCGGTTGAGGAGCACTGCTCTAAACCACTCGAAAATCTTCAGTTCCCTCTGGCTTGAACATAGTTCTCCTACAAAGCGTAAAAGTGAGGCATGATAAGAATAATATATTTAATGTCTGTTACGATGAACATTTCTCAAAAGAGACTTGATCGTGAAGTCGTTTGCAGAATATTTTCCAGAATTTGATGATGCAAAAGATATGCCTTAAGATGAATTTCATTCGTAGAAAAGCTCCAAGTAAGGTTGGACCTTCCATCAAATATAAAATACGCACCCCCCATTAAAAGCAGAGTTGTGGAGTTGAAGACTTGCCTCTTCTGGAGACTACAACCAGAAAGTTCCCTGCCATCGTTATAACACACCTTGATGCTGCTGTTTGGATAAATTATATAAGAAATCTTCGCAGCGAAGTTCTCTCCATAGATTCAGATTGTCTTCATCATGTGCTCTCAACCGTAAAAAATGGAATCTGAATTACACAGCTTCAAAAATGGCTTTCCAGGCTTGCCTGCTACATCTGTACCGCTAGTTTCCTATTTCCTCTTCTAGTGCCGGTGCTAGTACTAACTCATCAGCAAAAATGATATTGAGTCAAGGACTAATACTCAAATGAAGTTCAACTTAATTTCACTGTTCAATCTTCTACTGCAGTGTTTTCCAAACTGTGTTTCAGGCACTTTAGTGTGTCGCCAATAGTCTTTAGATGAGTCGCGAACCGAAAGAATTTTATCTATAATTTTTCAATAAATGTAAGCAAATCAATGTTTAACAATAATTCTAGTCTATAATAATCTCCAGGATTCATCGATGATTCAATTTATTAACGGATTCAGACATTGCGCAGCGTCACTGGGTCAAGGTAGAAGGCAAAGCGACATTTACAATTCGGCATCTTTGTACTGTTTTGATTGTCAAAACGGCAGAAAGAGGGCATACGGCAGTCTGATGGCTAGTCAAATTCAATAGGCAAATATTGTCCCAGTAAATCCAAAGTAATCCCTTATAATCATAACTTCAAATCCGTTGGAGTATAGCTTCGACTGACCGGTGCTAACAGGCGTCAATGAAAATATGGCATTAGCTTACGGCAATAAAAAAGACATTATGACGTAAAATTGTAGCGTTTCAAAATTGGGTAAAATATGAATAATAGCGCGCCGAAGGCTTGCAAAAAAAGTTGAGATTTTTTTATTAAAATAATCATTATCTTAGTATATGCCGCCCACTGTCCAATGTCCCCTCTTCTTTTTATTCATTTCTATATGCGCTGTAGAACACCCATCATGCCCTAACTCAAAACTTGATGTGAGCGCTCAACCGAGCCCAACTTGAGTAAACATGGTCACTGCAGCATGATTGGTTCTAATGGAATGATAATCTTATAACTTCAGTAGTTGGTTAATAGTATGATGGAATGGAATGCGAACGAAAATTTTTTGACAATTTTGAGAAAATGTACCTAGGAATGTGCATTGCAAATTAGTAGTTAAGATCCCCGTTTTTTTTTTTATCTAAAATAGGAACTATAATTTTATATCAAGCGATAAAATTTTCCGAAAATCAAGTTTTGAGTCTACGGGGCCACGTGAAATCGCTATCGCCGTAACATATTAAGTTCTAGGCATTCTGATTTCTTTACAATGAACCGGGGAAGTTATAACAATAAAAACAACTTTCACGTAATCCACGTGGCTTGATTCAAACATATGGTAGGCCAACGATTTTGAAAAATCTGCGACTTTTCAGGAAATAGAGAGAAGCATATGGTTCCAAACCTCTTTCCGATGGAGACCTGTTGAGGAAGGGGGAGGGGCATTATTCTATAGTGATGACCTGGGAAAGGATGCACTCTGTTCTCATTTTACTTTTTCTAATTTTTACGCAGGCACAAAAATAAGCTTATATTTCAACATCATATTTTCTTCTCAGTTCAGGACAGGTCATATATGTCTATTTAGTATTTACCAATATAAATTTATAACCTACGGGCATTATACATGTGCGACCTGGTACGTGTCATCAGCTTCATCCCATGAAGTCGCTGCCAAAGCTGTAACACTCCAATGGTTATAAAGCAATGTGGGAGAAAGATTGCGCATTTGTCCTCGTCGTCGTCGAAACGATGCGTCAACCATCCCCAGGAACGTCATTCCACGCCTTCTTTCTGATAAAATATTTCACTGTTACTTGGCAGTATTCCACCGCTGCAACCAGTTTGTTATATTTGAACATTTATTTGAACCTCTATTAGGAACATTTTAATTAAGACGTAATAAACTGCCCTTTGACGCCAATTCTCGAATCCTTTCACCTGATTTACGCCCGTGTCGGCTGCTTACGTTATAAGGAATTAAATGGCGCAATATATGATACGCCGATTGATAATATGTTATAAGTTATTTGTATATGTTACGATTGTGAAATGTGTATCCAAGGTAGCCCAATCAAACCAGGTAGTACATATATGAGAATTTATCCCCGCCGTCCACACGGGCCACGAAAAAAATGGTATTTTCTTACCGCCGCCGTCCACACGGGTCACGAAAAAATTGGTATTTTCGAAATTCCATAGGTGAAAAACTTTAAAATAAATAAAAAATTACCTCCACCTTTTAGGTAGTTGGGATTTACAGGGTTAGTAATACATCATTCGACAAACTGATTCTGATACTAATATCAGAATTTTGATTGATTAGATTGTTCGAAACTTGACATCACTAGATGACGATGGCTATCTCCTTTGTCGCCCAATAATTTCTTCGTTTCTTAAAAAAATATATTCATGGTAGTGTGTGCAGTGTGGTGGTAAGTGCGTTCCCTTACTTTTTCAAGTATATTCAAACTTCATAATTCGACCTTTCTTCTCCTCTTCTTAAGGAAATGAGAGGAAGTTTTGTAATGTTTCACAACAAGGGAACTAGGACATCACTAAGTCGTGATTTGAGCAAATTATATGAGAAAGTAGTCATTGAACGCATAGTTGAATATCTCAGTGATACTAAGAAAGCTTTCATGTGATGCACGTGCCTTGATTTAAAACACATGGTAGACCTAACTATTTTTAAAAGCTGCCTTTTTAAGAAGAAGAAAGCAGCATATGGTCAAAGTCTCTGGAAATATGCTTGGTAAATTTTACAATTTCTAGCGAATTCCACAGTATAGTAGTTGACTCGTCTCAGAATTGTTTGCAGTATATTCCGAGATGAAAGATGAAAGTAAGCTGAATGCTTGATTTTTAAAATGGTTTTTCTTAGGTTGCGATAAAATCCGGGTTCCAAGTAATCAAACCCCAAATGATTGGAAGTAATTTGAGTTCAATTGCTTTTTTTTAATCGGTGGTAGGTATCTTCAAATATAATCGGGAATAAAACAAAACTGTGATGAGAATTATCATGTGGGTACTGTTACAATTAGGATTATATTATTTCTTAATTGAAACTGGTCACGATTTGATCAAGCAATCGAACCTTGTGCACAATTTCTAGTTTTCATCTTTATTCGACCTTTCTTCCCCTCCGCTTGCTACAATATGACAGTTTCAATAGCTGATGTAGTGCTGAGGAAGTGTTGCGATATTTCACAACAAGGTAATGATGGGCATCACGAAATCGTGATATGAAAACAATGAACCTAAAGAAAGTAGTCATCTGTAAGTCAGAGCCATGACTGTATCGCTGCGATAACAAATCTGCTTACATGTAATCCACGTGCCTTGATTCAAACATATGGTGGGTCTAAGATTTTTGAAAGGCTGCATGATTTGTAGATGTATAAAGCACCATATTGTTCCTAACCTCATTTTCAGTTCATTTTACATAAGGGACATCATAACTCGAATCACTACCTTACCTTGAAGGTAACGGCGTTTCTCCATGTCCCCTTGCTTCGCCTCCACGTACAAGAAATATTAACCCAGATAAATACTCATGCAGGACCTACTTGAATTCTTTAAATTAATGTTATTTTAATTCATCGAATGAAGTTCATTGAGGGTTAGAACTAATTTTAAAATTATGTATTAACCGGAAAAATACAAAAAAAATCCAATGATGTTGTTATTTTAGGGGTGTAAAAGCTTTCACCACTATATTGGCATATTCGTTTTGCCTCGTCACGTCCAAAACTCGGTTGCATCATGACGCAATCGTCTATTGTTATCCACAGGTGAAAAACTTTTTATAAAATCAGAAGTTTTCTCCGAAATTTTAAGTTCTTGGGCTTTACATAGTTAATAAATACATCATTCGACAAACCTTGATTGCTAATATCAGAATTTTGATTGTTCGGAACTGGGTAAATAATTGATATCATGCACTAGATAGCGATGAATATCTCCTCAGTCGCCCAATAAATTATTCGTAATATTACTTTATTAAATGATCACATGCAAAATCATGATGCGTTCCTTACTTTTAAGAATAATTATTCATGGGGCTGGAACAGCATCCTCCGTTTTCAAATAAATTAATATAAATTCAAACGTCATAATTCAACCTTTCTTTTCATCTGCTTGATACAACGAGGGGAGGTCTTGCAATAGTTCACAGCTTGGTATCTCAGACATCACGATCGAAGTCGTTATTTGAAAACGAAACCGGAGAAAGTAGTTGTCAAACGCATGGTTAAAAATACAGGCGATTACCATAAAAAAATCAGCTCTCATGCAATCCACGTGCTTTGGTTGAAACATATGGTTGATAGTTTCAAAATCAGGGCTCCTTAGGAAGTAGAAAGCACCATATATGGTGCCAAAGAAAGTAGTCTAAAACCTAACAAAGGAGTCATTGAACGTATGGTTGTATCTCATCGAAAATAATGAAAAATCATCTTACATGCAATCCACGTGCCTTGATTCAAACAAATGGTGAGTTTAATATTTTTGGAAACATATGGTATGATTAACAGTTTAACTTCGAAGTTGCACTTTTCAGGAAGTATAAAGCAGCGTATCGTTTCAAAACTACTACTTACTTTTTTGTTTCACAAGTATATTTATAACTTCGTGATTTCTTGTGGTAAAATATCGAACCTTATCGCATGCAGTAAGCTTTTGAGTTCTAACTTGGATGAAGGAAAACTTCGGAGGGGTACATCAGAAAAAGTTAACAATAAAAATTCTTCATTGAATAATCCAACCATAATAAAACAAGGTGAGTAATTTAGAAAAAGTTGAAGCTAATATCGATCAAATCAAAGAAATCTAGTCTACCCATTTAAAAAAAACGGACGTCTTTAAATATTATATCTGAAAGTAGCAGAGATAATAATATATTCTGTCTCTATGTTGACTTTTTCCACAATGAAGTCGACTAAATATGGTATGGATTGGGGTGGTGTGAATAAATATTGAAAACTATGAAAAACCTTGTCTAAGTGACTTTACTGCAATGCAGCGTAACGTGAGGAAGGAAGCGCAATTAGGATGTTAATCATTGTTTAGCTAATTGTTCGTGATGAAGATAGAAATTAAACCGGAAGTTCTTATTTATGAATTGAACCGCGATTCCTGAATTTTTACAGTTTATACTTTTATTGCATCGTTGGTTTTCCCGTCATAAAATCAAGGTATGGAATAAAAGTTTTCAATTATTCACGAAATACGTGAATATTGTGATTTGTCTACATGTGTATGCTTCCAAATTTTCTATCATGTTTATTTTAATTTAAAAGTAAATTTCCAGATTTACTATTTTTCTCAATTCATTCAATTTTCCGTAGAATTTAGTAAGACGTAAAGGTGGAAAATGTTATAACTTTCGTAAAATGATTGTATATGATTTTGTATATGATTTAACAACTTTTATATTTTTCAGATGAACAAGGCAGTGTTGATTCTTCTTCTCATCGGCCTCACAATGGTTATGGACACGCAAGGCTTCATGCATAATAGGTATTGGCAATATCGCAGGCGAAGAAGGTATTATGGCGATAACAAGAATGAGGTGCAAGAGCAAGGAAATGATGAAGAAAGGATGCCAGATGTGGATCAAATTAGGAATGGTTAGTAATTCATCCAAACATGAACAAATTTCCTAAAATTGCCATTCAAATTTCCAACTTGGAAAATTGATCTCTCCAATAAGAAAATTATCTCCTTTATGTAATTTTCTATTTTTATGTATTTATTTCTATTTTAGTTAATAACTAGGAGGGGAATTCTATCAATAAAGTTACTGAAGATGGAAATTTCTATCATCGATAACACTAATCTTATTTATTTTAGAGCTCAAAGAACTCTTCGAATCTGAGAGAGAATGAGCGATTTAAAGTAAGTTCTAAGCAATATATAGTTATTCGGTAAAATAAAGTTTCGTTGATGACAGGTGGATAATACGAATAAACATATTTAAAATACGAATATTTGCTTTTCAGTCGACAACAACCCAAAGACCACGGTCCGGAAATGACACAACACCATATTTATGCAGAATTTACTACGTACTAATAATAAAAAAAATGTTTAAAAAATAACTTCTTGTCTAACTTCATTCATAGTTAATATGACCAAAAGCATGAGCTGAGGTAGAAATTGTTTACTAATAGAAATGAGGTTCAAAATTATTTCCGACCAAAAGTTTTACGAAAAATGTTTCAATTCTTTATGCCAGGCTTACACAACTCGAAAGTAGTCAAGGGCCGCATTCATCGCAAAACAACTTCCGGGGACCTCAACACTAAATTTTCAAACTGAAGTCGGTACTTTCGAAAACATTTTACAAATTTTCGTAAAGTCAGAGAACGAGGCAGCTTGCTCTTATCATTCATTTCACGACGAAGAGGATATATTATAATGTTTTATAGACAATATATATATATACATGCGCGCCGTTTTCGGCGGAGGCAATACAATGAGCCGGAGAAAGTTGTCATATTGCTGAGTGTCTCAGCGATAAGAATAAAAACAGCTTTCATGCAATCCACGTGGCTCGACGTAGGTTCTTACTTTTGAGAATAATTATTCATGCGGCTGGAACGGCATTCTCTTACCTTTTTCAAATAAATTAATATAAATTCAAACTTCATAATTCGACCTTTCTTTCCACCTGCTTGGTAAAACGAGGGGAGGTCTTGCAATAGTTCACAGCTTGGTAATTTAGACATCACGAAGTCGTTTTTTGAAAACGAAACCGGAGAAAGTAGTCGTCAAAGGCATGGTTAAAAATACAGGCGATGACCATGAAAAATCAGCTTCCATGCAATCCACGCGCCTTGATTCAAACATGGTTGAGAATTCCAAAAGCAGACAATAAAAAAAAGCTTTCATGCACTCTACGTGCCTTGATTCTAATACATGGTTAATATTTCATAAGTAGAAAGTAGAAAGCAGCGTATTGTTCCAAACCTCCTTCCTAGTTTATGTTTCAAGAGAATCATTATAACTTCGTGATGCCTTAATGGAAAATATCGAATGATAAACTAAGCCCAAAGGTGGGCGGAATTTTTGATTGAAAGAGCTATTTTAATTATCTAATCCCCAATTGGACCAAATGACTACTCCTTTATTGTCGTTAACCAGGCACCTGGTAGAACAGCTGATCCGTTACTACACTAGTTGAAGTGAAATTAACCGCCAATTAATTTCGCACGGAATCTTTCGAAAATGTTAATCTATGACATAATGACTGGTATTATCTAGTACTCCCAAAAACCCAATAGGCAACCTCAAAATATATTAGTCTTTATTGAAAGATGCGATAAAATGAACACAAAATATGCTCTTTAGTGAATTCCACTTTGATCGGATTCTTGTAGAATGCTCGATCCACGTATGGTCCATATGACATATGATAGGTCGTGATCTCTGCCGTTACTCTCTCACACACACACACACACACACATGCACATACACCAACAAAAATATTTCATAATAATCCTTGCGAAATGATGACATGCAAAATAATGAAGCGTTCCTCATGCTTAAAAATAAATATTCGTTCAAAATAGTGCTATCACTCTGTTCATAAAAACTACTTCTAACATTTCCTCCCATCTGCTCAAAACGAGGTGATTAATACATCGCAAAGTCGTGATTTGAAACGAATACCAGAGAAATTAGTCATCAAACGCAAGGTTGAAATTGTCAGCGATAACCATAAAAAAGCTTTCATGCAATCCAAATGCCTTAGTTCAAGTATATGGTTAAGAGTTTCAAAAACAGGGCTTCTTAGGAAATAGAGAGCTGCGTATGGTTTCAAAAAAAGTAGCCTAAAGAAAGGAGTCACCAAACGTATGGCTGTGTGCGCTTACATGCAATCCACGTGCCTTGATTCAAGGTCTAATATTTTTGGGAACATATGGTACGATTAACAGTTTAACTTCAAAGTCGAACTTTTCAGGAAGAAGAAAGCAGCGTATGGTTCAAAACTTCAATTCTTACTCTTTTGATTCATTAGTATAATTATAACTTCGTGATTGGTTGTGGTAAAATCTCAAACCTTATCGCATGCAGAAAGCTTTCGAGTTCTAACTTGGATGAAGGAAAATTTCAGAGGGGTAAAACAGAATAAGATAACAATAAAAATTCTTCATCGAATAATCCAATCATAATAACACAAGGTGATTAAATAAAATAAAAGTTGAACCAAATCAATGAAATGCAAGTTATATCGCGATATTCGAGTAAAATTAAAAAAACGTCGTCTTTTATTATTGTACCTGAACGTAGCAGAGATAATTATATAATCCGTCTCTATATTGACTTTGTCCACAATGAAGTCGACTAAATATGGATTTGAGGAAATTAGTCACGAAAAGAATAAAATGCTCATAATTACTTGTATGGGTTGGAATGGCGTGAATTAATATTGAAGGCTATGTAAAACTTTTTGTAAGTGACTTTACTGCATTGCTACATCGCAAAACCATACTTCGCTCATCTTTGCAGAAGCTCTGAGGAACATCGTTGTGTAACGTGAGGAAGGAAACGACATTATTTAGCAAATGTTCATGATTGAGATAGAAATTAAACAGGAAGTTCTTATTTATGAATTGAACCGCGATTCCTGAATTTTTACAGTCTATACTCTTATTGCATCGTTGGTTTTCCCGTCATAAAATCAAGGTATGGAATAAAAATTGAAGATTTTATTCACGAAATACGTGAATATTGTGAGTTGTCTGCGTGTGTATGCTTCCAAATATTCTATCATGTATTATTTAAATTCAAAAGTAAATTTTTAGATTTAATATAATTGCCTTAATTAAAAAAATCCCTTCTCATCAATTCATTCAATTTTCCTCAGAGTTTTGTAAGACGTAAAGGTGCAAAATGTTATAACTTTCATAAACTGAATGTAACAATACTTTAACAAAGTATCAAAGTATGGTACCCAGAATTGAATGTAATCTTCAGCATAATACAGATTTTTTTTTTTTCAGATGAACAAGGCAGTGTTGATTCTTCTTCTAATCGGCCTTACGATGGTTATGGACACGCAGGGCTTCTGGACTCGTAGAAGGAGGCGGTGGGTCAGGAGAAGAAGGTCTAATGGTGATAACAACCATGAGGAGCAAGAGCAAGGAAATGATGAAGAAAGGATGCCAGATATGGATCGAATTAGCAACGGTTAGTAATTCACCCAAATATGAACAAAATTCCTAAAATTGCCATTCAAATTTCCAACTTGGAAAATTCATCTCTTCAAAGAAGGAAATTATCTCCTTTAGGTAATTTTCACATCAAGATTACCGCTAGATTAAGCTACTGTGCTATTTGAATTATTAATATATTTATTAGTATTTTCTATTATAACCAACCAAGCTGCGACAAGGTAATGATAGATTGTAGTAAAATGTTGATATTTAGTAGGTATTATATCGCATATTATAACCTTTTATACAAAATAAAATCTATAAATGGTGAATCGTTCTCTTAATTGGTAATCATTTGTTTTAGTGACTTTCAAAGGGTCACGATTAGGAGGGGAATTCTACCAATGAAGTTACTAAAGATGGAAATTTCTATCATCGATAACACCAAGCTTTATTTATTTCAGAGCTCCAAGAAATCTTCGAATCTGAGAAAGAATAAGCGATTCAAAGTAAGTGTAGAGCAGGGGTTCCCAACCAGGGGTGAACGCAACCCCTGGGGTACGAGAAAACATTTCAGGGGTGCGAGAAAGAGTTAATATTTTGTTTTTTCGTATTATATATTAAAAAATTATTTAAAAAATTCATCTTATTTATCTTATAAAAAATTGTTACTTTTACAGGGGTGCGAGGGCATATAGCATTTTTAAGAGGTGTGGATCATAATAAAGGCTGGGAACCCCTGGTATAAAGCAATATATAGTTATTCAGTAAAATTAAAGTTTCGTAAATGACAGACGAATAATACGAATACACGTATCTAAAATACGAATATTTATTTTTCAGTCGACAACAACCCAAAGACCACGGACCGGAAATGACACAACACTATAGTTATGCAGAATTCACTATATACAAATAAAAGCATGTTTAAAAAATAATTGTATAACTTCATTCATAGTAAATATGACCAAAAGCACGCGTTGCGGCAGTAATTGTTTACTAATAGAAATGAGGTTCAAAATTATTTCCGACCAGAAATATTACGAAAAATGTTTCAATTCTTTATGTCAGGCTTACATATCTCAAAAGTAGTCAAGGCCGCATTCATCGCAAAAGAACTTCCGGGGACAAAGCACTTAACAAACTAGAGTCGATACTTTCGAAAACACTTTACAAATTTTCGTAAAGTCAGAGAACTATAAACTGCTTGCTCTTATTATTCACTTCACGACGAAGAGAATATAATGTTTTATTAAACACTAAAATTAGATATGGATAGAAAATTGCTCGCCATTGCTGAGTGTCTCAGTGATGACAATAAAACAGCTTTCATGCAACCCACGTGGCTTGACTCGAACGTATGGTAGACCAAAGATTTTGAAAAATCTGCGCTATTTAGGAAGTAGAGAGCAGCATATGGTTCCAAACCTTCTTCCAATCAAGACCTGTTGAGGAATTGGGGAGGGGCATAGTTCTATGGGAAGAACTTGGGAAAGAATGCACTCTTTTCTCTTTTTACTCCTCTAGATAAATGGCCTGTTCTCACTCTTATCCTGCTCGTTAGTTCAACCATCGAAGCGAGAAATCAGAAAAAAAATGGGGAAAAGGGAGCCCAATGTCTATCATATTATTGCCAATTTCCCTTACCTTCCGCTGTGAGAGACGCGCTGAACCGTACAGTGATGTGATTTGGTAGGAGGACCGTCCGTACGCAACGGGCCATTTGTACCTAGTTTAACAATTAAAAAATAAATTTTCAACTTAATAACGATGAGCTTGTGGTTCGATCGGCAGGTAATTTTTTCCGATAAATTTACCGTTTAACACACTTTCAACGGTGTTATGACATTATTAAGAAAGGACATCCGTAAAATGCAGAACAATAAATTGAACTGGACTCTAAACTTGACGACGTGGTTTATGTCCAGCGTTAGATGTTTAGGATTAGTTTACAATTATGTTACATTAATCAAGATATCGTTCTTGTTATTAAGGAGATATATTATTATTATTATTGTTCAGAGTTATTGTTGTTATTGTTGTATGTGTGCTGCCCAGGGTAACACAATCGTTTTTATCACACTCATTATACGCCAAACTTGATCAGCTTCCTGCTGCTACATACTTCACCCGTAAAGACGGGAAAGCATTGACTTCATGTAATAAAATATTGTGTTTAGAACGAAGTTCCCTGCAGGGTAGACACAAAGAGGCTCTAGCTGTTGCCTCGAAGTGATCACAGTCACTACAATAAAGTTTTATTAAACACTAAAAAATGAATATTGATAGAAAATTGCGCGCCGTTTTCGACGGAGGCATTATGATTTCAATACAATAAACCGGAAAAATTGTAACAATAGAAACAGTATTTCATGTAATCCACGTGGCTTGATTTAAACATATGGTAGACCAACGATTTAGAAAAATCTGCGCTTTTTAGGAAGTAGAGAGCAGCATATGGTATATTCTATCTATCAAATCAATGAAATGTAAGTTATATCGCGTTATTAGAGTTTACCCATTTTTTAAAACCGGCCGTCTTTCATTATTGTATCTGAAGATATTTAGTCTCTATGTTGACTTTTTTCACAATAAATTCGACTAAATATGGAGTTGGGGAAATTAGTCACGAAAAGAATAAAATTCTCATAATTACTTGTATGGGTGGGGAGTGGCGTGAATTAATATTGAAAGCTGTGAAAAACCTTTTGTAAGTGACTTTACTGCATTGCTACATCGCAAAACCATACTTCGCTTATCTTTGCAGAAACTTTGAGGAACATCGTTGTGTAACGTGAGGAAGGAAGCGTAATCAGGATGTTATTCAATATTTAGCTAATTGTTTATGATTAAGATAGAAATTGAACAGAAGTTCTTAGGTATGAATTGAACCGTGATTCATGTATTTTTAAAGTCTATACTTTTTATTGCCATCATTGGAACAAGCCCGGTATATAATCAAGGTATGGAATAAAAATTGACGATAATTCACGAAATACGTGAATATTGTGAGTTGCCTGCATGTGTATGCTTCCAAATATTCTCTCATGTATTATTTTAATTTAAAGTAAATTACCAGGTTTACTATTTTTACCTTAATTGAAAAATCCTTTTTCTCAATTCATTCAATTTTCCGTGGAAATGTTATACTTTTCGTAAAATGATCGTAACAATACATTACCAAGGTATGGTACCCCAGAATTGAATCTAATCTTCAGCATAATACACACTTTTGTATTTTCCAGATGAACAAGGCAGTGTTGATTCTTCTTCTCATCGGCCTAACAATGGTTATGGACACGCAGTCAGGCAGTAGGAGGAGATATCATGCTGACAACAACTATGAGGTGCAAGAACAAGGAAATGATGAAGAAAATATGCCAGATATGGATCGAATTATGAACGGTTAGTACTTCACCCAAATATGAACAAAATGCCTAAAATTGCATCTAAATTTTCAATTTGGAAAATTGATCTCTTCAATAAGGAAATTATCTCCTTTAGGTAACTTTACCCTCAAGATTACTACTAGATTAAGCTACTGTGCTATTTGTATTATTCATATATTTATTTGTTTTCTATAACGAAGATGCAACAAGTTAACGAGGGATTGGAGTAAAATGTTGATATATAGGTATTGTATTGGATATTATAACCTTTTATACAAAATGAAATCTATAAATGGTGAATCGCTCTCTCTCTATTGGTAATCATTTGTTTTAGTGACTTTCAAAGGGTGACGATTAGAAGGGGAATTCTATCAATAAAGTTAATGAAGATGGAAACAAATCTTATTTCTATCATCGATAACACTAATCTTTATTTATTTCAGAGCTCAAAGAACTCTTCGAATCTGAGAAAGAATAAACGATTAAAAGTAAGTATAAAGCAAT
>JAUELA010163393.1:0-22697 GCA_031471845.1 Boltenia villosa | reverse complement strand
CCTTACTTGAAGAAATTGAGTTTCCATAAAAAGTTACATCAAAATTCAAAACTGCACAATCTTGGCCAAACATCCGGGACAATTGCCAATCTCTCGGGAGTAACATAGTTTTGAATATAAATCAACTCTAATTAAACGGCGGTAGATTTACGGAAATTAGCTTTGCCCTTTCTGAGCTTTGAAGGCCTTTAGGGAAAATTGCGAAAGAGTGGGTGATTCATGCCACACATATGCTTACATTGAATGACTTGGAGAAAATTTTTGACAATAATATACAAGTCGTTAAAAGACATACTTCTGTGAAATCATTTTAACTTTTAAAACAGAACAAATTGGTCCATTTGTGAAAGAGTGTTTGAAAGAGGAATGTACACAATGTTCACTCTGGTTTGTATATTATCGCTGATTATGTGATAATACATACGGACAGCTTACTTTAAAAGTTTTATCCTTACTCGGTACCACACCTTTCATGTTGTACACAGAACATTTGAGAATTTCATAGATAGGTAGATGGATAAAATTTTAATTTTACGTCATTTTAGAACACAAAATTTTGAAAACAGCGGTCAGTATAGAAAAATATGGCATGACACTAAAACCGACTGGATGGTTTATGACATTGCAAGATGCAGCGACGAACATGTCTATTAATTTAAAATGTCAAATTTGAAATTAGAGAGAAAAAAGGGTTATTTATATAAGGTGAGAAGTGTGCGAGAAAAGTAGGCAAAGATAAACATCATGGAGTATGTAGTTTATTTTGGGCCTTATTCCCTTCTCTATAATTCATTGGGTTTTAAACCGTGAGCTGTAAGGAATAAAAGATTATGGGAGAAGTGGAATGAAGCGCTCTCTTGATTAGAGGGAACACTGCTGCTCGTAATCATGACACTTGTCATTCAAAGATTATTCTGGTAATCGATGTCACTCTCACTTTTCATTAACCAGTAAGACCATGCAGAGGTGACGTTCCGTCTCAGAAAAAAAAGTTTTGCCTTTGGGAAGTAGTTCCAATCGAAATTTCACTTACAGGAAGAGTGGGTTTTAAGCAGTTTGTTCAAAAGTATCTGTAAATTGTGAGTGGAATTCAGAAATCACAAAAGATATGTTTGGAATGAGTGAGTATTTTCGTTTCAGAATGCTTTGGACAAATTATTAAAATTTTGAATTGTAAATTAATTTTATTATAAATATCATTTCGCGCATTTCGGGAAATATTTGATCTCTATCAAAACAAGTGATGAAATCATTTTCATCCAAAATATGGTTATACTTATATTTATATGATGAAGGAAAGACAGCGAGAGAAAGCTAATCAACATATGCGTACTAGGTATTAGATTAGAGAGATCCAGTAACTATACCTAACTCAAACCGAAAAACAATTTGAGTTCTATTGTCGGTGTGTGCGCTCATTAATGTCATTGGTCACATATCTGGAGCCTAATTGTCGTGTCACTCTAAAATAGTAACCCTTTACGAGTGTGGAAAAAGCTCCCCCACCCGACAATATTTTGGCTGGAAATTAAAAGTTTCAAGCGAATGCTTTTACATATAGATTGGTTGAACCTTTGAGTCTTTTGTAGATTTTTTTACGGAGTTGATGACCATACAAATTGGTTATAATAATGCAGTGATTTGTTGCAGTTCTGTTTTTGCTGCTTTTGAGCGCCTTCGGCGCACAAAGCGATTTCGAATGTGATCCCTCTCAGACAGGCATTTCAAGAGAGGTAACTGATACGGAAGGGATATTATCGGAAGCCAACTTGACAAGTGGAGCCGATTTTGATTATAAATGGACGTTTTCTGGCCTAAGTAACGAAACTCGATATCTTCTGATCAATATCACTCATTTTGATGATGATTATAAGGACCAATTCAAGCTATACGGTAAGCTTGTGTACTGACGCGATAACTTTCATTTATTCGTGTTTGAAGATTTTTATTGCGGCCCGACGATTGTTTTATAGAGCTCCGTTAGCGCTCTATATTGTTATTGATATATTTTTTTCTAGAAAAAAAAATTAGTGACTCCGAGATTTTTTCTTACTTAATACTGCAGAATAAAAACGAGAGTTGATTAGACTAGGCGCTTGTCTTTGACCTGCTACTACCAACATATAAATCAATTTGGAGACTCCGGTAAAAAAGTATCGACCTCAGACATCCCATTACCATTCAAGAATATGACCAGTATTATGTATGAATAAATTTAAAGCCGCTGAAACTAATAAGTGACAGTAGAGTTCAAAAATTGACACCAATCATGAAAGTAATATATAAAACTTAGCTTTCATTTGTGGCCCTCGATTTGTATTTTTAGTGCTGAAGTGGCCTGCAATGTGAAATAAATTGGACCACCCTTGGGTAAATTATCATGCATTAGGGCTGATCAACAATTGTAAAATAGACGTCTTATCTCATCTCATCATTATACTCTCATAATCTTTTTTAATGCGTATAACCTGTCCTCATACACGAGATACATGAATAATGAATGATTCAAACTCCATAAATATATATAAATAATACTTTTTGAGGTATTGACAACACCATCAATCTAATTACCAGCACTTGATGATTCTTGATCTTTTGACACTTGACACTTACTCGAGCACCGCCCTTGAGTAAGCAGAAATATTCATGATATTATGCACTTTTCTTGACTTTCTCGGGGGTTAAAAATGTTGCACTTCCGCAGTAGAACATAAGTCAAGCACAAGTCGAGACATGACTGTTGCTGAAGCCATAAAACGTTTGCTTGTTTCATTACGCTGCCCTTGAGCAAAGTCTCAATTTATCTAATAACATATCACACTATACATATGCTGAACGATATGAACTCGAAGTACAAAAAAATATAAGATTCCGACAGTTGAAAATGTAATGAAAATGTAAAAATATGTATTTTGGTAAAAGTGTTCAATCAATAAATGATTTCTGCTAAATTTTCCTAATATTATGCAGCATTACGACATGTACCTCACGTTTGACATATGTGATTCTCCTGGTTTCCAATGGTTAAGTTTAGGGTTTGGGTAGGGTTAAGATCAAGATTGGGGTTGGGGTTAGGATTAGGCCTAGGTTCCAAGATTATGATTGTGGTTAAGATTGGGCCTAGGTTTTGAGCTGTGCTTAAAGTTGGGTTCAAGGGTAGTTTCAATTTATCCTAAACTATTACTCAGGATTACCAGAATTACCGATGAATCACTTTACCCTAACATATATATTCAAATTTATTTAACCACTTGCGTTCCTATGGATGGACTGTTAACGTGGTTCTTACATTGTAAAAGCTTGGAAATTACTGTCTCAGAATTTGCCATATGCTCATAGAAATAGCGTATAACACATTGAATTTATATCCATTCATAAAATTGGGCAACCAAAATCCCAAGCTAAATCCATAGATAGTCAAAACATTAAGCCGGAAACGTTGGTTCAATTTAACCGTTCATTCAATGATTCAAAGTTTCGTGTAATTATTATGAGCTGTAGCAATATCATGATTCGTGATACCAAACATAAATGCTATACTTCTTGATGTATTGAAAACACCATCAATCCAATTCCAAGCACTTCGTGATTCTTGTTCTTTTGACACTTCGGGCATATAAGACGAGCATATAAGTGTATCCATATACATAATTATATACCCTTATTAGTATCATGGCGTCATTCTGTAATGACATCACACAAGGCAAAATATGGATGGGTTTCACTCACTGTATTTAAGGTTTGGAGTTGAAATTATTCAATCAATTTTTGAGGGTGTTAAAATCATGAATTACTAACGTCATTTAAGATATGAAGTGCGTGAGAATTTGTCAGAGCAACCCTTGCTAAAAGGTACTTATGTCTGAAAACTCGAAGGAAGTAATCACGTAATTTTTATATGTGTGTAAATGAAACCTCGATCACGAAGAAATATTTCACGAAAGTCGGAGCGGGACGGGTAATAATAACTGTCTCGGCTATCCCTCATTGACTGAATTGCTACTGCGTCTAGCAAAAAATATTTTTTCAGTTATCGTAAAGAACTACTTTATTTCCCCTATCATGTGAATCTTTCACTTCATTTTTCAGGGGATAACCTCGTAAGAGGTAAATATCGCTGCCAAATATTAGAATCGAGAATGGAGAATGATTCACCTCTGGATTCACCGCATTTTCTTCTTCGAAAATACCCAAAATGCCGAATGCAGTCGGGCACGTTGGGGTATCCATTCATAACTTATTGTGGAGAAACAGATTCAGCCCCCAGATTTACAATAACTTTTAAGGCTCTCAAGGGTGAGAATATTTATCTATCATTTTTATTCTAGTTTACCGACGAAAGGGAAGGAAAGTAAAATGATGTAACTTTTACACCCCGTAAGGTTATAAAGTGTTCGTATAATAAGTATAAGTTCGAATTCTAACTGCCGCCTGGAATACAGAACATGGATTAAAAAGATTAAAAAAAATCAAACAGATTTCAAAACAGCAATACAAAGCAATTGATGCAATTTTCACAAAGCGTGTTTAATCCAAGTATGTTTTTTAAACTACAAAATTTGTTGCACAAATTGCATTTAATCGTTGCAGACACTGTACTTGAAGATTCGTTTCCAATTTGACAGTTTGCAATGGAAAATAATGTAGCCCTCTACAGAGCTTTAATACATATATATATACTTATGTTTCGCAGGATTTCGCAAACCGAAAGTGTTTTTAAAATCTTTTCGCGTGAAAGCTGATGTCGGAGTGCGAAATCCAATTGACCCCGAGGAAGTATTCACTCGACCAACTGAGCTGGATAGCTCTATAAGTGCAGTCGTGCAATATAAGCCACAAATGTCCATAGCGGTCTCAACTGAAGAGAATGCTATTGGGTGGTTAACCACGGGCACAGTTGGTCCTGTTCTAAACCACGGTCAGTATTTTTATCTATGAAATATGACAATATGGAATTAATCATTGTTAGGACTTAAATTTCGAGAAAATATTCTCCTTTACCTGTTTTTCCGAAGGAATTTTCCAAATCGCTTCGTAATCAAACCAAATAACTTGTTTTCAATTCAATGAGTTACCATTAAAGTATTACATTGCATTGAAATTGAGGAATAGTGCAAACATCTTAGCATGTTAAATAAACTTTAAATTTTCATCCGAAAATATGTTCTGATTTTCACATAGCTTCGAGAAAATGCATAATTGTATGAACATTTGCCGCCAAGAGAGGTAAACATTAAACGGTGTGTCTTGCAATGGGGTAACATAACATTGTGCAGTAGCAAAATTCAGTGCTTCCCCCTCTTGGAGTTCTCTTTACTGCATTAATATTCATGATATTATGTACTTTTATTAAGGTTAAAATGTTGCACTTTCGCAATAAAACATAAGTCAAGCACAAGTCAAACATAGGTCGAGACATGACTGTTGATGAAGCCATAAATCGTTTGGTTGTTTCGTTACGATGCCCTTGAGTATGACATGACTGACTGAATACTGAAGTCATTAATCGTTTGCTTGTTTCATCACGCTGCTCTTGAGCAAAGTCACATCACACTACACATATCCTGAACGATATGAACACGTATGATATGAATATGTATTTTTGTTGTGGTAAAAGATTTCAATCGCTAAATGATTTATGGTCAATTTTCACTTCTGCAGTAAGACATAAGTCAATCATAAGTCAAACATGTCGAGACATGACTGTTACTGAAGCCATAAATCGGTTGTTTGTTTTATTACGCTGTCCTTGAGCAAAGTCACAATTTATCTAATAACATATCACACTATACATATGCTGATTGATATGAACTCGAAGCACAAAAAACTATAAGGTTGCGACTGTTCCCATCGTGAAATAAAATGTAAAAATATGTATGTTGTGTTAAAAGTGTTCAATTTATAAATGATTTATGATAAATTGTTTCCAATGGTTAAGTTTAGGGTCCGGGTAGGTCAAAATTAGGTTTGGGGTTAGGATTAGGCCTAGGTTTTGAGCTGTGTTTAAAGTTGGGTTCAAGGGTAGTTTCAATTGATCCTTTATCTATTACGCAGAATTACCGATAAATCACTTTAGCCTAACATATGTATTCAATTTTATTTAACCACTTGCGTTTCTATGAATGATTAAGACTGTTCACGTGATTCTTATATTGTAAAAGCTTTGGAATTACTCTCTCAGAATTTCCCATATGCTTATCAAAATAGCGTATATCACATCGCCATTCATAAAAATGGACATCCGAGATTTCAAGCTAAATCCATAGATAGTCAAAACATTAAGCCGGAAGCGATGGTTTAATTTAACCGTTCATTCAATGATTCAAAGTTTCGTGTTATTATCAGTAGCTGTAGTAATATCATGATTTTTGTTACCAAACATAAATGCTAACAAAAAATGCAATGGTAGCACAGTCGTCAGTCCATGCTTTCTGAAATATTCTACGTCATTTGTGACAGATGATGCAAATTCCTTATGATGCTGTTATTGATATTGCCAACAAGAGCTCAAAAGTCCACGTTTGTTGGTTGTTGGCTAATTTCCAGATGGTATTTTCTATACCACACATATGAAGGGTATGTCACGTGTCGTTGTTCTATTTGGAGAAGAGATGAATAAAATCGAACGTAATATGTTGTGCGAATGTGCGAATTTGGACACAAAATCCAAAGTAATGTCGCAATGTGGCGATCAGTTTATACTAGTGCCAAAATTAAAGTAAAAAGTAATATGATAATCATAACGAATCATGCGAACAGATGTAATGCTTGCTCACTTTTTATGACGTAATAATGATTGTTTTATTCAAACGTAAATTGAGTTTTTTCATAACAACATATGAAACTTCCATATTTCATTGTTGACTATACTAAGTCTGAGTATTAAAAAAATTGTAATGGTAGCACAAGTTCGAGTGATTCGTTCCATCCCATCCCTTTAATAATACCTTGTTTCTTATTTTCCTATGGATTATGTCATGAAACATAAAGCGAAAAATAAGGAAGTGTAGGGTTGAACCTAAACCTAACCGTAAACCGTCATAGATTGCATCACTGCCATTGTTTCTGTGGTATTCTGCGCATTGCAGGCAGATTTGGTCCACAGCATGAATTGCTCAAAAGCTAGTCAACGTGCGCCAGTTTTCCAGAGATTCGCATGCATCAATGACTTATGTTATGGAATACGTCATATGCATATCATGTCATAATACAATTTTCTATTTACAGAGACGAATTTCAACATGCTGAACATCATATTGCCAGTAATAGCAGCCGTGCTTGTGTTGCTACTGATGGCGTGTGGAATTATTTCAATCAAGTAAATATATAACTTTTCGTGTGCATGAAAAACAAAGCATATGGATAAACTTTTATTCAGGTTAAGGTTCCATACAAACATCACGACAGAAATTTGCAAAGCAAAAAGGCCTGGATATTTTAAAATAATTTGATGTTCGAATATTATAAGAAAATGTCATAGATTATTTCCTATATTTAAAAGAAATTACGGGCTTAAATTGTATTTTGAATAATTCGGGATTATTAAATACCGTCAAAACTCTTATTCCTACCCGACAAAGGCTCAAAGGCCATTAACAAATCATTGGACCTTCATCATCTGGGTTACTAGAGGTTTAAGGTGGTTCTATAATCGAAGCCGTACCTCCTTAAGACAGCACTATTCTATGACTTTTTTTCTTTGAAACCTTATTTCCGCTCAACGAACTTCTATTACCAACTTGTCTAAGGAAACTTAACATGTCATTAGCAGTTTCAAAACTTATTTCCATTTTCTCTCATTCGTACATGTCGTTACAAATTTTCATTTATTTTATTTAGAAGGTTTGAGAAGCCGAAACCTCCAGCAAAAAAGATTATCCAGCCTGTAGATTCCATTTATTATGAAATACAATCTCACGGAGCAACTATCGAATCAATGGAAACCAGTGTTGACATTGATAATCAGAGGGAACCTGAAACCCAGTCTGAATTCTCCATGTATCTCGATATGAGAAGCACTGCGTCTGTTGTGTCTTCTAGAGCAAGCACCATCAGATCATTGGATATTGAGACCTTAAATACTTCCAATCAACCAGCATACGCAATATCTAATAACTTACACAAAGAGGAGACGATTGATGACTTGACATCAGCAAAAAATATTTCCGATGATTATCAACAGATTCGCTCGGGCGGCAAACATGTGTATGTCGAAATGTCAACGGATGGAGACTTAGCAGGAAGAGAGGGTGGTCAGGAAACGAGAGAGCGCTCACATACAACTGCATGAGAATTCTATTAATTGGAAGGAAGTATTCGTATTAACCCCTGAACACTAAAGTGGGTATCACCAGAAGCCAAAAAGATCACGCGATAGTTACGTGATACGTGAAGCTAACGTCTTGACCCCATATACCTTCCTATCTCTCTTTGTCCCTGTTGATGAACTTAGCGCTGGGTGACCGAGTCGATTGGTGTGAGCCTAAGAGTGCGGTTCGGCTGAACTATACCCTGCATTAGTGTTTACATGAATAGGTAATCGGTCGATGTATTTTACATTTGTGTTTGTATAATTAATTAATTTTGAACTATTTTTTTTTCAAAAATCGTGTAGGGTTAAATTTACCCCACGTTATTGTTTGAGGGTAATAGCGGGAACTTCAAAGTATAGTTCACCGTTCTGTCATGTCAGCAGCCTTCTTGCCGTCGAATTTAAGCTATAATTATTCATATATTGTTGAATAAAAATAATTCTATTGCCAATTTTATTTCAGTATTTGAAGCTCATTGTAATCCTACCTTTATATTGGTATGGTAAACCTTTTCAAAATCTTCTTTGCAGAAACATCATTACATGATTTGCAATGCAAGCAATACACAACATTTTATATTATTTGCAAAAGAAATTAAACGATTCTTGAAACAATAAAATTATGATACGATTTCGATTTAGTTGTTTTAGGTTTCCTCAAAAAGAACTCTTAATGTCAATGTAAATATATGCCGTATTCCCTACGTCTACGGCAAGATTTACTGCCTTTCAGCCAAATATATCCTTTTTTGTAATTGGAATGTCGACATTTCCTCAGTAACATGTATCCGATGAAAAGACAAAGAAATGCATCTAATAAAGTATAACGAATTTGATACAGTAGTTATGAACTGAAAATATTGGACGGGAACCTTGTTAATGTTTTACTTGGAATACTTGACTGAACTCTCTCTCTGCAGAAAAGTGATGCCTTGCACTAAGGTTGGGAACCTCATATAAGAAAACCAAGTAGGTAGTTTCGATAGTGAAGTTTGTTTGGACTGCTCTGCAGCAACGTAATTCCTGCACTAAGGTTGTGAACCTCATATGAGGAAACCAACTAGGTAGTTTCAATAGTGAGTTTGTTTGTGAAAATTTATTCTCGTTGCTCTATCCTTGGTTCTGAAGTTCACAGTTATACATGCTGTGTGATGAATGGGTACTGCGTCTTCTTCAACCAGTATCCTGGGATCAGCACATAGTCAGAATAGAGCCCAAACATTACTGATTAATTCCATTCATTTCAATTCTTGTCGGATCACCAGGAGGAATAACGATTTCAACCACTGGATTCTGATCTTTTGTTTTGTCATTTATATTTATTGTATTATAAACGATTTTTGTTCTATGTGCATTCTCGCCAGGAGTGGAATCGATTGTGTGCAGATGATTGTATGGATCATCACTGTGATTAGCAAGGTCATTGTTTATCGTATCATCGATTTCTTCATATATGCGTTCATCATCATCATCTTGTGAATCGGTTGCCTCGGTTATCGGAGGTTTCTTCTTTCTAAATATATGAATTAAATTCAAATTTAATATCTTTGCTTCATGGAATTTTAAATATCATGCAATATTGGGGAGTAGAGAGGTAGAATTGAGACAAGTGAACCTGCTGCAAAATCCATAGGGGAAGGGGAGGGGACGGCAAACATTTTTATGATGTCATTGTGGGGGAAGGGGACAGGAGTCAACTGACCCAGCAGGCCCTATTGGAGCTTGTAACAATTTTCCCACATTTGAGAGTGACGAAGGGGACGAAATGAATCTCCATGGGTGTTGTCAGACTGAATAAACGTGGAAAAGGCGCCTAGTTTACGTTATTTATTTTTATTCGATTTGTAACTAACTCTATAGTATACATTAAGCTATTTAAAGAATATATTCGAAATGTTTAAATTTTTAATTCTATATTGATTTTGCATAAAACCAGAGTCTCTTGTTTTGTATCGGTCAGGACTTTATCAAGCATTGTTATGATCATTGCACGTGCAATCAAGTAACGCGTTATATCCTCAATTGTGTTTGTTTACTTTTGAAACCTGATAAGCAGATGTTGAAATGCTCAGGATTTACACCTGTATTGAGATCCATGTTCCCACATGTATATTTAGCGATAAGTGAAGTAAGAATGGATATTGTGCAGCCTGCCATCTACATACTGTTTTCATTGAAAGGTAAGTTTAACATATATATATGAACTAACCAAGGAAATAGTATAGTTTAACTGCGTTAGCTGAGTGGGGAAGGAACCTATGTCTGATTAAGATCAGTGGGATTTTTTTGGACATAACAACGTTACTTCATGATGCAAATTTATCCATACGTCACAATTGGAGTATCTTGCATTTTTTGAAGCATCAACAATATTTCTGATAGTGATATCATAATGCCTTACCGTTGAACCGTGCAGACTACTATTGATACGATAAGAACCACCAGTATAGCTGAGACGATGATGGGCAGGATTGTTGCAATGTCCATCGAGTTATGCTTCAATTCTGTTCCTGAAAATAAATAGGATTATTTAATATGTGTGGTTTTAAAAATAATCTATGACTTTCTGTATTGACTTGTTAATTCAGTAAAAATGTAGCAAAAAAGTCGCGGAAAAGAAATCCCAATCCTCCACGCTTTTTTACTGTTCCTTTTTTTGCTAAAATTGTGATTTTTCCGGTCACTGATCGATAAATGGAAACAGGAAAATAGAAAAGGGAAGCCTATGAGATTTAGAACTCTCAATAATTGGCAAGTTTGTATAATATCTAAATCTAGCATAATGAAGGACCACAAAAAGTAATACTTGCTTCGACATAAAGTATTATGGAATTTAGTCACACAAACTCGTAGAACAAAATATATAGCAGTTCAGTACAGACACATGCAGTAGGGATTATTTGAAAATTGGCTTATGTATGGAGTTTTATAGTTGGTAAATATTTTCGTCCTAAAGCCGTTCTTTCGGGCTCAAAACGAGTGCCCACGGTTAATCAGTACAAGTAAATAAGTATCATGAATGAACTTAGACGAACCTCAGCCCTGTTACTCAAATAGAAAACTATTATAATGTTTTCTGAGTGTGCTAAAATATTGTCATAGAAAGAATTATAAAACATGAAGGAATAGTAAATAGATAGATAAAAATATAATATTCTAGCCTTCGTCTGTCATGTTATTCAACAGGTACAAGAGTTCTATTTTTCCTGGCCAAAGTGAAATAAATAATGAAGATTGATTACAGTTACCTTCTGTTGTTTGTATGTTCATAGTACTGGTTACTCCCTCTTTTGTTAAAGTGAACGTTTCATCAGTAGATATTTGAGATGGTGCATCTGTAGACAGGCGTTGATCTAAATAACATAACTCTAATCATCTAGGGATCCACAGAGCATGTTTGTCCACCAGTTTTATGTCTAAGCTCTCTAGTTATTTAACTGTCTTGTAATAACTTCCCTTTCTTTTCGTAAAATCATAAATCAATGCTTCTGTTGGGGTTCGCCTTTGAAAGATTGATTTTAAATTGCACAGCTATCTACGATGATGTCAAGGTTTGTTTTGTCAAAAGGGGATTTTGGGTCCTGGGGAAGGGAGTGCTCGCTGTTAATCCCAACCTGCTTATAATCAATGAGTATCATAACCGTATGTTGGCGAACATCAGTCATATTTCTCAAAACGAAACTATTCAGTGTTAATCATCTATTCATTTTAATATAATGCCCAAGAATAGATACACACATACATAACAGTCTAATACACATTTATATGCGTGTATGCCGATTACTGTTTTATTTATATCAAGATTAATATTTTAATCATTAATATTTCATCCTGCCTCTAATCATCTCGTATAAATATTTATAATCCTGGTTGATACCCAGAGTAATGTGGTTAAGTATTCCCTCTAATTGATAGCTATGGGGTGTTAACCATCATTCCCCTCCCAAAGAGGCGTCGCGCGATCAGTTTAAAAAAAAATAATTGAATTATCGTCCATGATCATGTAAACGGTTTCTACCAAAGTGAATTTGATAGTTATGATTAGTAAAATACAATGACGGAGTTTTTATATTTTTCTAAGTTTCAAGAATTGAGGTTGTACAGATAAAAAGATAAGGGTGGAAGGATGTACTTAACACTATTCTTATACTAACCAACCCCTCTAGAGGGTCCATACCATACCTCCAAATGATAATAACCTATCTGACAAAACATGACAATCTTGGCCATTAAGATTTGTCCGTATACCCTCCTCTAACCTCCTCTTCCCAATTTTGAGAAAATAACCTAATATTCTATGTTGATAGTGGCAGGTTGAAGACAAGCATGAAGTAGAGTGTTTCATTTCCCAATTGATTTCTGGTTTTAGGTTTTAAGATGTTTTCAGCCTTAAGATGTTCAAATCAGTCACATTTGGTCTTGCTTTAAAATTACAGTACCATTTGAAAAATATATATCAAAGTCTCTCCATTTTTTCTACAAAAAAATCAACAAATCAATATATCAATATGAGCGCTAACGAGCCATCAAAAATCAGGCCCGTAGTTGGACCACCCTAGACTAACCAATTCCCTTATCCTGTAATTGCCTCTAATCAATTCCAAATAGTAATTACCTCTGCCACAGTAAACAACATCGTACGACATCACAAATTCTTGATTGTTGGCTTGAGTTCTGGTGAAACTTACAGTACAGTCTGTTGTGACTGTATTCAAGACACAACTCCCGTATTCCTTGCGCCAAACATTGAAGCATTCACTCTTTCCCTCAATGTCTCTCGCGTGATATACCATGCATTTAGGAAGCTCCTTTGGCAGATATGACTGGATGTTATCCTCTGTGAAAATAATTGATCATAATGAGATTGACAGGGTAGTACAATTAATTTAAGGTTAAAAATACACCATAATTTAGGACAGGTCGTGCACAATGCTCCGTCTAATTTGTTCATGTGTGTGCTAGATTTTTTGTCTGTGGAAAACTTAAACAAGTTCTGTGCGCCAGATTTTTTGTTATGAAAATACTGTTTTATAATATGAGCACTGAATTTGCGGTTGCTTCCCGGAGTGGCTGTTTGGTTTATTAATAATAAATTGTTTGTGTGCGCGATTAAATTTCTTTGGTGCTCTGATCCAGAAGTGTATGTGTGCGCGCACACTCGCACAGCTTAAAGGAAACATTGGTGGTGCAGTAATTGGCGATAAATCCCTTCTAGTGAATCCGTATGCCCAGTAAGGATGAATATAATATTCGATAAATAAATAAAATATTCTATAGGTATGCTTCATCTGAAGAATCCTTTAGCTGTGCAAACAATAGTAAATACAAACAAGTTCTTGTAAGCCTCATGTTTGAGATCAGTTCGATTTGTCTCAACAAAATCTAAAAGCATACATTCTGTTTTCTGAATACTGAGGTTTATGAGCCCATAAACATTTATTTAAAATCCGGAAGTAATTATTTTCTGACGGCAGTTAGACAATTTGTAATGTGGAGTAGTTTAAGGTTGTTGCAAGAAATAAAATTTATTTTCTCTTAAACTCTTTCAAGAAGTATTGAATACATATTTTTATGGGAAGTTGGACATTCAACTTATGGAGTCACGACAGGTAATGTGAACTACGTGTGAACTACGTATTGAAAATTTATTCCCGTAAACTTAAATAGTAACACTCTTTGCAAATCAACCCCTTCAACTTTTGACTGTCTGGAAAAGACACGAAATTTGTCTGTTAACTACCAAAGGGTAGATTTGAAAGGTGAAATAATCGAAGAAAATTTTGACATAAGGACTTGATCTTGTTCTCAGCCTTGATTTTTCTATTATAAGAGATTGACATTTTCTTATCTTCTGTTCGTGTCAAAATTCAACATCCATTCCGAAACTATTTTGTTCAAACCGAATATGATGATAATTTATCTTGCCTCTTCTTGATTTTCAAATTTTGGTTGATTCGAATCGCGAATTATTCAATTCAAAACTAGTATTCCGAATCGAAGCAGGGTAAATCCATGTGGTAAAATACATACGATTTCCAAGCGATTAATTCCACATGTAATATCTAAAGTGATCAGTATTAATCCAAAATCATGTAAATATTGTTTTTCACAAATACATTCAGGTGAAACTTATACCTGGGATGTATTTTTAGTTTTGAAGTTTGGCCAGACATGATGCTGAGCCTCCTATATTAATTCTACCCTGCTGTACATCCTTTAACATTGTTCATCGAATTTAAAATATTGTTATATATTCCCTAATTGTCATGTTCACCTGAAATAAGTTGCAGAGTAGTAATGACTCGTTTTATCGTGACTTGATTGGAATTCCCCACTGTGAGTCAAGGCTTAACTCTAGTCTAGACACGTAGTGGCTCCAGACAAATGCGGTGAATTAAATGTTCTCTTGTAATTATCGTGCGAACATTTCCTGACCTCCAAGACCACCACACCTATTTTGTGCGTATTTCGAGAGTTAAACAAGCCTGGCGAAATAAGGCTCGGTAGACTGGCATAAATGGAAAACTAGGTGTTTGAATCAGGCTTCGTTAAGCTTTTTCTCAGTTCCGAATATGGGTTTTCATCTAAAAAGCTTTGCAGGCGACCTATCGTTCCAACAAATTTGTTCAAGTCAGCAATAGAGGTTCCATATCAATTCATCTATTATCCATTTCAGCAATCATGATAATTTATAAATTAGTGCCTGTAGTCAATTGGCGAATCTTTATCTGGTCCGCACTCAATATTATTCTGCCTGTTATTTTTGTCTCGGTGTTAATTGTAAATATCGTTTATGCTCGATGCAATTTGATCGTATACAGATGTCAGCCCTAGGCGTTGAACTATATTTATATGCTATTCGTGGTACAATGAGTAACACTGAAACTAGGTAACTGACGTTCAATTAATAGAATCAATCCGGACAAAGTACACGAAGACTTATTGGTAGACATAAGTTTGAAATTACGTCATGAGTTCATGTTATTGTTGGGTACGTCGTGAAAGTGTCGACTCCATCGTGTGTCAATTGATGAATGACGTGCGTAATATCTCTGGATATTGCGCTAAAATGGAATATACTTGCAGTTGAATTGATAGAGGATGAGTTGGAATATTTTTTCACCAACCTTACGTTTCTTCAAACTGACTCTCCTTGAACTTTTTTTACCGAATACGAATCACATCACATACGAATCACAGCAACTCACCATAAATCCTCAATTCTCCACTTTGCACATTCTTCATTTGAGAAATATTGAAAACCACCAACATCACCATATTTGGCAACCCACTGAACTTCCATGTGTTTGTTGTTCCTGGGTATACGTCACTGGTTCGTATGACGTCACTAGCCTTCTTGACTTCCGTTATGACGTCAGCCATTGCTAACAAAAACGTGAACAGGGAAACACCTGTAATGAATTATTTCGTTGTTTCAAAAATATTGATTACAGTAATGTTATAAATATACCATGAATGAGTTATATATATTGGTTTCACAAAGATAAATCATAAATAAGCCCAACTCCTTTTCATACAGCGTGTTAACTCTCCTTAAACACGCTATAACTTTCGCCCACCCGACATATTTGTAATGGGTCAATTATTATTAGAGTGTGGGCGATGTGCAAAGACTAAACAAAATTGATTGTCGTCGCTTCTCATGATAAACATGATATTGATCTAAGTCAAGTTTCGAAAGGATTCTATATTTAAGATATCTAAGATACGTTTATGCTATAAGTATATTTGATGAATCGTTACATAGAATCTAGAGATAGTGACATGATTCGAATATTGAAGGCAAAAATCCCCATAGCTAACTCTAATTTCGATCCCTTCTTCACTTATCAAAAGCAAAACGCATTTTTCCATGAAAAATCATAAGAATTAATTATTATAAAGTATAATATTCTGATATAATTACCTGTTATTGCCAGCCAGGAGTACATTTTTAATTTACAGAAATATTCTAATTTTGCTACGATTACAATTTCTATATTTTGAGAATAAAAAATAGTTAAGACATCTGAAGATGTGATTTGCACAAAGATTCATTTCGTAAACAATTCACATAGTCCGTATTGCACTCATCTTTCATTGTGTTTTACGTCATTTCATTTCAGTTCTGTTTCTGAAACGAAAAAATTCTCGCTCCGGAGTAATCTCAGTCTTTTAACCGATCCCTAGCTACAGCATCCAATTCAACCCAAATCCCATTTCTTAAACTCCATCTTTCCCAAGCTCTTGGTAAATTTTTTCGGAGCTTGAATATTCCGGCAACATTTCAATTTTTTTTTTCAAACAAATTGTCTATCTATATCTACCCAAGCTCTTGATACCATTTTCGGAGCTTAAATAATCCGGCAACATTTCGATTTCTTTTCAAACAAATTGTCTATCTATATCCAATTGTATTCACGACGGCTTTACCAATTTCTATGGAAATATATCCCTGAGATGACCAAGTTCCTGAAATAACTTTTTACATGCATTTTTACACTAAAACTGTTGCTCCATATTTGGAGATTTCTTTGATACGAACAACATTTTATAAATACTGTTTGAAGTTGACTGATTCGTTTTCATATCTACAATAACTGTTATGCAACGCCAAATCAAAACCATGCGTCGAAAGGCATGAAATATCGATCCATGCTCTGACTCGACATTTGCAAGTTTTCTGTTCCTGACTAACAATAACTTTTGTATTCCTTCTATAACTATAAACTGTGATGCCTCCAGATTACTCATCATATACAGAAAATAATACAGCAATGCGGTTGGTTTGAGTTAGAATTATCGGTATGACATATTTTCTCATAATACCTCACATGCTATTATGCTATTATCTATGTACCATTGTTATTCAATTGTGTACATGACCTCAATAACGTCTTAATGTAATTTTAACTACAAACTATTCCGATACATTTAATACAGAGCAATTCCGGAAAATACTAAAACAACCCTTCCCTAACTTGAGATCCTATCGACTACATTAGAAATGTGACCAGACAAATTTAAGGATCAATTTCGTGAAGAAAAAGTACACTGCACTGCGCTTGTCAAATGAAATAAATCATTTTTAATGGCAGTACTCCAAGCTCATGGCCAAGCCTGCGGACCGAAATACCAGTATTGCGTAGCAACAGTATTGAAAGGTGCAATTTCACCAGTCGATGTCATCTGTTTTTAATTTACCATTGCATGAAAAATGATTTCAGTGTTTTTAACTTGTCATTCATCCATACGATACTGAAGTTTTTGTGACATGTCGTGATCTGACCTGTGTCTAGATATGGTGCAATGTTATTTTGGTTCCTTGCTTGTAAGCCAGAGGTTATCAATCAATTATACACTGGTCGTGACATAAGAATTTTAGATATTGCCATTCTAGTGATTTTAGTCATTCTCTATACGGAAATAATCGATTTAAACCCGATTTATGACGAAAATTCAAAATATCACGTAAAATCCAATAATTGTAATTAAAAATTGAAAGTGAAAGGTGTGGATCCATTAGGTATCTGCTAGTGATTTGTAATGTCAATATTTGTGAAGGTTTGCACTAAAAATGTATAGTAACGGGTCCTGTGCGACCGCACACTTGCCGCAATTTCTAACAAGAACCACTCCTGGTACGGTGATAGTCTATAATGGGATCATTTGCAATTGGCACCTGCATTTTCACTGTTCATTTCGACAGCCCATAAAACACGACAGGTCATTTGCGAGTAGCTATACATGTTACACTGTATCCTCTTTAAATTTTGGACTAATCTCGCAGACCCAATACTACCTTCGCGGGGCGCAGGTTGGGAACCTCTGTTCTATACTTATTTCGATATGAAACTGCTGGTGCTTGGTCTTAAGTGACCGATATAATATTATTCAGGCGTTGCAAGAAATATCAAGCACCTACACAATACAAAGTTCAGTAATTTACATTTTAACTGTAATAACTGATCGACAGTTGTTGGGTCGGATCGCTTCTCCGCCATACATGTTAACTTCTATCTTGTAGCCTTCAGTATTGATTGGCAATTTGATAAAATTACAACATGTTACTTTAAAGGTTTAGTTTAGTTGAATAAGAAACAATACTATATCAGATTAGTTGATTATGTTATTGTTAAATTTTCTTGGATAGTTTCCATTATCAGGTTCGATATTCACTAATCACAGTATGTAATTGGTCATATTAAGAATAAGAGAATATTAGGCTGCAACAGTTTTAAGGCAACAAAAATCTCCATTTCTTCCTCCACGTTCCCACTAAAGTCGCTCCTTGAACACGCCATGGAATCTTTCTTAGATTATTTTTAGTCTGCTCTCGAGACACTGATTTGTTTCTTTAACATTCCCCACAATTAAAACACTAAACTGTAGCCGTGATAATTAATTAGTTTCAATGGTTCTGTCTTCAGATGAGACGAATCTTGAAGAAAAATGAAGTTGACACGTGTTACAGCCTCACGTCTTTCGCTTGGGACTTCCATGGTTAATGTCTTCGACCGAAACTTAATTTTTTTGCTTGGTAAGTTCAAATAAAAATTCCGAAGCTATAAATTATGAAATGTTTGAAACTGAGTTGCATTCTCTAATCTGACCTGCAAAAGACAGTAGGATCATACGAGTATTTCTATTTTTGTGACATTTTTCGATCGTTTTGATAGTTACGTGCGCAAGAAAAATGCGGTTCCATTTCCTGGACGTTTTTTCCTAAAATAGAAAATCCGATTGCATAAGGTAGGTAATTTGCTTGCTTAACTAAAAATAAAAAGTACATTTGCAATGTATATATATCTGTGTTTTCTTGCGCTGAAGTTATGCAAATTAGGGAAGTTGGGATCAGTTTAAATGTAATTAATTTCAAATTTGTATCAAAAAACATACCATTGTATCATGCATTATGTAAAATATACATATATCGATAAGGAAATGACTTTTTGATGTAGCATTTGCCAACGAACCATTGCACTACGTACTACGTTATTTTACGTCTGATCCGCCCACGCGATTATTTAAATAATTTTGTCTTACATAATTCCATTTTAGATCGACTTGACTCATCTTGACCTATCAACCTCGTAATGTAAAAAAACTCATATACGACGCTCAAAAACGTATATATACCAAGAAACTTACTCAAAAATAAACTTAAAGGCATAAAATGTACAGTTTTAATCAACAAATAATATTCAGTATAGAACAGTATGAAAACTTCAATTAAAAAAAAATTGCAATTCTGAAACTAAATTTTCAATATTCATATTAAATGAATATACCGGGCTATACGAACATGCTAGAACTGACCAAATTATGCAGGGATAGTGGAAGAATTTAATTGAAATTGACTAAAATAGACTAATTTCATCTTGTATGCAAGTTTTTATTCAGTTCATTAATACATCTCTATACCTGTGTCCTATATTCATTCAGTAATCTATATATATTCTAAATACCTATCCGAACTTCAACCATTACAGTTATATAAAACAAAATCTCGGTATACGATTGAAATATACAATATACAGCAATATATTGGTTGGTATTGAACTATATATCCTAAATCTGAATAATCAACACAAGCGGTTGTAAGTAATACGACCCTCAATGATATGCAATTAAGCTTATTTGTTCCAATACTGACATCCGGTCGCAATGCAACACGATGCCAAGTTATTAATTTATTGTAATATGATCCTGCAATATATCATTATGATGAATATTGGGCAATATATTATATTGGGCAGATTAATAGCGCTTGTAGTCCGTACTTTGTCTAGTACGACAGTCCTCCCACGATCTGGATTGTCAATTATTACTTGCCAAGACTTATAAGTCTCTGTAGCCTTACATACGCCATCATCCTTCACTTAGGATATCTGGCAGAAGTTGATATATTTTGCCTTTATTTCTATTGTATTGCTTCCTGTAGTTCACACAACCTCGTACGGATCATTATTATCCCGTGGAGTCGCTGGTGGTTTTCTCAGATCTATATATTCATACGAATGAGTCCGTAATTCTTGGTCATAAAGTGGATTGATGACGTTTTTGACAGACTCTCTATGACCTGGTGTCACGTGATTATTATTCCCGCCATTTTGTATTACACTGTAATTGCGCTCTCCTGATTGGCTGGGTGATTCTTGTATGGTTTGGTACAGATCATCGTTCAGTTGTCGATTATCTTCACTCGATGTTACAGCAACTTTTAATCGCCTTTGCCTGAATAATAAATATATATTGATCAATGATTGTGGTAGATATCTATTGCATCTCCAGTAATCAATGCATGTATCACTCGAACAATTGTTCGACCGAGGACGACTAACTCCTCATTGGTGCAGGCCAGTTTCACGTGACTTGGATTCAAATAGAAACCGTGTCAGGTCATGGGTTTCCTCCGCTATTGAGTCCAGCATCGCTCGTATATACGCCCATTACGACTTTCCATTGACACGAGGGAGATTATGTAATACCAATTAATTGCATTATTTTAGAAAGTCGTTGTACATACCTTATCACAAGAATTACGATTAATATCAATATCAGTGACGCCAAAAGCGCTCCCAATATCGTCAACGTGATGGTTAATGTATTTGAAGATTTCTTTTCCACGTGGGTGTCTGCGAAAAAACATGTGGACATGTGATTATTGTCAATTTTGCCAAAGAAATAGTGATTGAGTATCTATCTTATGGTGTATGTGTGCGTAAAATAAATCTCAAACATGAAATGAGAGTTCCATAAAGTTAAAACGCCAGAGTTCGTTTGATAACTTTGGGCGTTTACTGGCTCAGTTTATCAAGCTTAAAATTGTTACAAGGGGGAAAGTTTCGGTATCAATGGGCTAATTAATATACCAATTGACGAGCAAAACATACTGATTTTAACACAGTCAATATTAGTGCCACGAGACATGTACCGAATTTTACACAAAATGATCTGACAGAACATTGTGTTCCAATATGTTTACGCCTTTCCACATGACCTCTATTGTGTGAATATCATTCATAGTAAGCACACGAATTGATGAACCGAACACGGAAGGTATAAAATGACGTCATAAGTTTTAATACCTTTAGTAGTATCGATAACTTTGTACTGAATAGTAAATCGTGGCGGAAGTGAGAATGAATCTTGAAATTTGCAGTAAGTTATCGATGTATCTGTTCGCTTTCCAAATCTTGCTTTGCATTCTGGATATGCAAGGTTAATTTCCAATGCTTCAGTTGCGTTAAAGTCCGAGAATTTCAGTATTTTACAATATATACTCTCGTCCACGAAGAATTCATCTGGAAAACAAGAATTTAACGTTAAGTTTATACATTTCCTAATACCACCCTAATCCGATCACCCTCTGAGAGGAATCCTGAAGTTTAGTTAAACTAGCTGACACAAGTTGGTCATTATCAGGAACTAGTGCGTGCGGTGTTAAATTAATTTCAACTTTCGACGCCATTGTTGCAAATAAGGTTTAAAAAGTTAAACATAGTTCGTGTTGAACTCGGGTTGAAATTGAGTTGAACTTTTCGACGTCATTGTTTTATATGTGGTTTAATCAAACCTGAAATAGTTACAACTCTGAAACTAATGTTCAACTGTTAGGTCACCCGAAAACTGCCATGTCACTAAGTACTCCGAGTACAACTATTTTCAGTAATCAAACGTTAATTATAACTAGAACGATGTTAAGTTAATTTCAACTTTCCGACGTCATTGTTGCAAATAAGGTTTAAAAAGTTAGACAAGTTCGGCCTGTGCTCATTAGCAGGAACTCAGAGCGGAGTTAAGTTAGGTTCATCTTTTTGACGTCATTGTTTCATATGAGGCTTAATCAAAGCTGAAATAGTTACAACTCTGAAACTAATGTTCAACTCTTAGATCACCCGAAAAGTGCCATGTCACAAAGTTCTCCGAGTACAACTATTTTTAGTTAGTTATTGATATGTATTTAAGTGGAAAACGAAATCAAACGTTGATAATAACTAGAACGATGTTAAGTCAAGTTCAACTTTTCAACGTCATTGTTGCAAATGAGAAACCTGAAATAGTTTCATGAAACCAATGTTCAACAGTTAGGCCACCCGAAAACTGCCAAGTCACTAAGTTCTTCGAGCACAACTATTTTCAGTTAGTTAATAATAAGTATTTAAGTGGAAAACGAAATCAAACGTTAATAATAACGAATATGTATAATAGAAAAGAATAATGAATGTGAACTGTTTTTAATTGAAACAGTGTTACGTGGGCTCTTGTTATTTACCAAAATATTATTATTTATATACAGTACACCGAACGGCAACGTTAAGAAGAAGTGAAAGTACGCAAAAGCAGCAAGTTTCGGTTTCCTTAGATATTACGAAGGTGGGAA
>JAUELA010163172.1:0-13466 GCA_031471845.1 Boltenia villosa | reverse complement strand
CCCAGTATCGTTCAGCACGTATTCCTTGCGATGTTCATCGTCTTCCATGTAGACGGTGTCGTCTGGAGAGATTTAGTTAAAGCAAATTTAGGGAGATTCAAATGCAAAGCATCATAGCAATGTTACGTCAAAGCAAATTTTGAGTCGAATGAAATTGGTATAAAGTATACATTAAAAGGATCAAAATCGAGTTAAGGGAGCTTTTGTTTTCATGTTTTTCTATTGAAAGAGGGCAAACCAGGGCACAAAATAACAGCCAGTCAGTCAGATGACTGGAAATTTGGAGGCTTTGACTGTCGTCAAAATTTGACTCCAGTCATTATGACCGGCTATGAAATGGCAGGAATATTTATTTGTGTTTTCAATGCGAAATTAAACAGGACACAGAATTTTATTACGGAGAGATTTAGTAAAGCGAAATTAGTGAGGTTTAAAAGCAAAGCGTCAAAGCAATGTTACGTCAAAGCAAAATTTAACTTGTCCTGAAAGTGGTAGAAAGATCGTATTATACAATAAAATAATCAAAATCTAGTGAAGAGACGCTTTGTTTCATGTTTTCTCTTCTCCTTCGGCTTTTAAGGGGGACATTGCAACAGGACATTCCTAATTTACGGAAGACGGGAAAGCGGGAATCGAAACACTAATTTATGGAAGGTGCGGGAAATCGGGAAACTAACAATCCTGATTACGGTAGTTGTCGAAAATGCGGATAATAAATCAAATAGCATCTTAACACTAACCCTTACCCCAACTCTAACCCTAACCCTAACTCGAACCTTCGGAAAATTAGGATTGCTAGTTTCCCGCTCTCCCGCACCTTCCGTAAATTAGTGTTTCGATTCCCGCGTCCCCGCTTCCCCGTCTTCCGTAACTTAGTTATGCCCAATGCAACATGTTAGAGCAGGGGTTCCCAAACTTTTTGGGCCACGGACCCCGATTTGTAAATCTGTGTTTTCCCGGACCCCCATTTGTAAATCTGTGTTTTCCCAGACCCCCATTTGTAAATCTGCTTTTCTCGAACTCTAATCCAGGGGTGCAAAAACGATTTTGGCCTCGTGAATCTAACTAAGAGTCGGCACACATGCGACCCTTTTCCTAAATTTTGCACCAACACTACTATAATTTAAAGTTAAAACATAATTAGCCTGTCTATGTCTGAATGTAGATCGCCCTAATTTTCCACTACTGCTTCCCCAAAGTTGTAGGTAAACAATTTGCAACACTTCTCGGCACAGCAAACAATTTGAATTATTGCAACGTGATAGAAGCGGATGCGAGAATCATTGTGAACAACTCTCTGACTGCGAATTTTGAAATAACGCAAAAACCAAGGTTAACGATTGCAAAATCTTGCGAAATCAAGTCACGGACCCCCTGTGCAGTCGTCGCGGACCCCACTTTGGGAACCCCTGTGTTAGAGTGTAGAAAAATATATATTTTTTTAGATGTAAACATTCATTTGGATTCATTATTTCCTATTCGATTCCCTACACACTGCTCAGATAATGACTAACCTTTGCACCAAGCATTGAACAATACAACGACGTCAGGTTCCTTGTCACGTGACTTGACGATCTGACCATCTTGCAGTTCGCTCTCAAATTCAACAGCGGTCTTGTATCTGAGTTGGAATTAGATTAGTTACTTTATAACTGAACTGCGTGAAAAACTTGAACGCGGAAATTACAACCAAATATGGAAAGCGGGGAAGGCTGTCCTGTAGCCAACGGGCAAAATTATAGAATTTGGTCGGTATATAAAGGCGGTAGAAGGTTTTATAGAATTGATTTGGCAATAAATGTATTAAAATTTATGACTGTGAATTTTGCAAGCATTTTGTTTTAAAACTACCGACACAGGGTGCGCCCTCTCCTCAGGATTAACCAATTAGTACGATATGTTCAATTCAAACCTATCGTCCAGCTGGTTGGTATCCGGACATTTAATCAATGGACGTTGAGCCAATGGACATTTAGTAAATAGTGGCAGTGGTGGACATTTCGCCATTTTTTTCCAAAAAATTCAAAAATTATATCCTAGGGTAAGGGTTGGGGTAAGGTTTAGGGTAGTGTTAGATTCAAAAATTGAAAAAAAAAAATCGAAAAATAAGCTAAATGTCCGGGTTCTAACGCGATATATCAAATAAAAAAAACTTCTTCACATCCTTGTTGAGCGTCGAACCAATATTTCGCATTTCGATTCTACGTCATCAAACCATCAACTAACCTTCCAACAATTGCATTCGGTGGGATGTTGACTTCAAGTGTGATAGTTTTTTCATCCGTATCGTCCAACTTCATGCTCCACTTGGTTGGTGTCAAAGCATCGCTCAAGGAGACGCGGACTTTGGTGTCATTCACGAGCTGAGGACTGTTGCCTGTGCGGAAAATAAAGTCACACATTACATACACGGCGGGAATTGTCAATATGGTGACGTCGTCTGCAAACATCAAGAGGCGGCGGGGACCCGACCCAAGGATATATGGAAAGTGGATTCCCGCTGTTTGTTACAAGTGCGTTGGGTTTATCGCGATGCAGGGGGTTCAACTTGACTTTAGTTACAGGTCGCTTCCCTTTGCTATCAAGTCCTCTGCAAGCTTACATGGACGCAACGTCTGGTCACGTGCATAAACGCAAAATGTCCGCTGACACGAAGGATAAAGGTTAAAATACACGCACGTGGCAAACTCGCGCGTTTTTGGTTTGTTTTGATATAGCGATGCGGAATCGAATCGAGTTTGCCGCGTACGTGTATTTCAACCTAAAAGGTAGAACACACAGAATGCGTTAGTTGGGTTTTATTCCACTTTCATTGTTTTACTGTAATGGCCATCGTGGATGCGTCGATGGAAACTCTAAAATCCAGTTGCGATGCGAAAAGTTTCAGAGCAATCGCAACGCAAGCCTCTCGTGATTTGCGTGATATTGTCGGATAGTCAGTACTCGACTCTATGGTCGGTCAAAATGCGATAGTTGCGTGCGTTTTTATTCCTCTTTAATTATATTATTATGACGATCATACAGGATGCGTTGATGGAAAACCGTTATATCCAGATGGAAAAAGTTGCAGCAACGCAAGCTTCTCGTGATCTGCGTGATATTGACGGATAGTCAGTACTCAACTCTGCGCCTAATTATGACATCATAAAGATATTGGACGCATGCGCAGACGAATCATCGTCAACTCACCAATCGCGAATTCCAGAAACACTTTGTCTCCTGTAGAATTGTAAGGACGTTGGAACGTGATCTTGACCTTGAAAGTTTGACCTCTACGAAGGATGAGAGATGCGTTCTCGTACTCGGATGTTCTGTGCGCAGTTCCATTCTCCACCTTCATCCAATCACAGTCAACTGTCTTCATCACTAGACCTTCGGCTGAAATTTGAATATTCATATTGTTATCGAATAATAGTTTAATTATGACGACATTATGAAATTATTGCTCAACGTCAAAGCTTTCAATTCAGACAAGTAAATAACGTAGACATGACGTCACAAATTTTGGCGTTCAATATTTATTTCTCTCCAAGTACGTTTCTGTAGCATTATATTCGTTTGTATAATATATATCCGCCTAACTAATCAATGCCATAAATGGCGGATATATTTTCCAAACAATATTTCTATTTCTGTTTCGAGAATGTTGCGAAGTTACGTACTGTCTCGTGAGTTAAGAAATTACAGCCTGGACGTATTTTCAACTATACTGGCGCGTCGCATACCTTGCATTGTTTCAAATCCTTTTCTCATTACTTGCTGTCACTTTATCAAGATGGATGAATCGCTCTCTGGCTTAAATTTGGCGTAAAATGAGCGATTTAACGCATGCATGAATATACTCGTAACAGGATAGACAGCCCCCGCCTAACACAGAATAACTTGAATATCAGGCAACAAATATGTTCCTCGCGTCGAGCACCGACGAAGGCGGGGCAGGGGGTGTTATTTATTTACGATGGTGTTTTAGTGTTGATAAGTCCAATAAAAAGTAGCGATATGTTAATGCGGTTTTAGAGGCAACTGGTGCCTAGCTGAGCGAATAATATTTTGATTGCTTTGTGGTTAGGTCCTTCACATGAATCGAATACAACGTTCCCTCAAAACTGCGGTAATCGATGCCATACAGTGTTGCTGCTCATTTTCATTTAGCTCAAGCTGTATTCAAGAAGCTACATTAAATTTGAATACTGAGCGCTGCTCTAAAGTACCGCTCATTGGTTTGAAAATGTGAGGGACGTTGCTTACATATATCATATCATGGTTGTCACTACATTGCATCTTGCAATGTCATAAACCATTCAGTTGGTTTCAGTGTCATGCTATATTTTTCAATACTGACCGCTGTTCTAAATTTTATTTTAATTTTAAAATGACGAAAAATAACAATTCTATCTATCTGATAACTATGGTTGTCTTTGTCTGTTTAGACCAAATTAAATTTCGTTCAACTTAATATTATTGCTTTGATCCAATTTGGCGACATCAATCATAGTTTAAATTTAAATTAATCACTGTTTTGATAAACTCTCTACAATCTCTATTGAATATGATATATTTTACCGACACATCTTACTTTCAGCGGTCCCTAACCATAATGCAATTTACCGAAGAGAACAAAAAGGTTATTACCTGATCCTATACCCTAACCAATAAAATATTTAAATAAATTTAGTCGGCCTATTAGTTAGGGAGGAGGTTGAGGGTAGGGTTAGGTAATTTTTTTCAAAGTAATGTATCATATTTACCCCTTGATTCTCCAGAAAGCCATATCCGACTTATAAATGATGCAAGCATGCTCAACTTAGATATGAAAGCAAAATGAACCTATTTTACCTCTTCCTGTCAGATAGTCCCTGATCCTCGTCACATACCATTGGATTAAGTACGGGACCGTCACAACAAACATCAACATCATAAAACTACAACTATTCTAACTTGTTAACAAAAATGACTGAAACAATGATGAGATAATCAAACACTAAACAGTGAAACTGCGCAACATAGACCATTCGCATCTATCACACCCTTTAGCGCTTCTGTGATCAACGTTAATCATTGATTATTTGAACGATAGCGTCATCCGAGTTGTTTTGATATTCCCCAGGGCAATAGGCGACGAGATCTGCTTTCCTTTTGGCTCCTTACGAGATAAGCTAATGCTGGACTCCGGCTTCTCTTCCCGCCCATTTCAACATACACGACGCTATCAGGAGATTAATTTCTCTTAGCTGAGCTAGGCACACTTCAGCAAAGTATATTCACACTGATTTTTTCCAATGTCTTGAATTATCTATCATTTCAGCGAAATGCTTGAGATAAGGTTGTGGTGCGAAGGAAGAAGCTGTCGAAAGAACCAATTTTTATTCGCATTGCATTACACTGATCTGACAAACATTCACGCACTACATAGTCGAAATGACTTAGCAATCGAAGGCTTCAACACCTATGAAACAACAATAACGATCAGATTTCTCATTGTAGTCAAGCCCTTTGTTCAACTTCTCATTTGAAAGCTTAGAATAGATTTTGAGTTTTTTTCTCCGCTGCGATAACCGATAACATTGATCAAGTTACCAATTCACAATTGCCCTGACAAACGTCCACGCACTATAAATGAGGTATTTATTGCCACAACATTCTCACACAAACCCGCAGACAACCACACGTGCGACATTTCTGCGGTGCAGATGAAATATCTAGCATTAGATAAGAATCAGCGCATTACTTCGATTCGATGTTTTAATTTAATTTTTTACAAATAAGATCACCTAATTTCCTATGATGACGTCACACTTCGCCCGCCATCTTTAATTTGTCACATATTTATAAAGTAATCATAATCCTCGAAATTTAACAAGTTTCTTTCCTTACAGACGCAGTCTACGTACGAGCTACGATGACCAACAATGACCGTCGAATTATCTCGCCCTTCGTTTTACGACTGATCTCAATCCTCATAGTTTTCGCCTCGACCACCCAAGGCGCACTCTACCCCTACGGCCCTGAAAATGGAGACAGCGCCATCACTTTTCCACTGTGGGAACTTGGCTCTGAAAGCATCGATCTCGACGTGTCTATTCCGCTGTTAGGCGACGTTCTATCATCAGTTTGGGTAAGTTAACGTATATTTCCATTCGATAGGTTTGCTTCGTCACCTAACATTAACATTTTAACACACCTTCCCTGCACAATACAGTCAGATCATTCACAAATGTCAACAGACTCCCTCATATTGCATGTGACAGGTCGATCCATCATGTCTGAACGATTATGACTTAAGAATGACGAGTTATAGTTTCAAGCCCTGAATTTACATTAAAATAAAACAACAAATACTCACTCGGCGCCTCAGGCGCGGCCGGTTTCAGGAATCTTGATGCATGAGCTCCCATGATTTATGTTCGGAAATGAGTTGGACTAGTTCAACTTTATATTAATTGTTCAGTAAAGTATTTATTAAAAAAAAGAACAGAGCATGATAAATGTCAAGTATATTTCACTTTACAAACTTAAACTTGGCTGTCAAAGGCAGGAAGTGCGTGCTTAGCTGTCTTATCTATATTGATCTGATGAGAAGGCAAAGCCAGCTAGCCAGCTATCTGCACAGATTATCTATCCATCACTGTATTGTTATTATTTTCATTTGGAATTCACCGACTACACGACGTTACAGCCTGCTTGCTCCTTATACGGTTATTATGGAAATCACAACTCGAACGCAATTTTGTGGTTTGTGTTGGAGTTAGACCATATTTGTCAACTCCTACGTTTTTAAACGGTTTTTGTCTCATTTGGTCTTACACGACTGTATAGAAGGTTTATAGGTTTTTAGGCCTTGAAATATTTTAATATAAAATGAAAGAAGATTGGCTAAATTGCTCTTCAAATCTACGACCAACTTCAAGTTAACCCCTCTTTTAGTGCATACACATCATCCTGAAAGTCTTATAAGTATTTTCATCGTTTTTTGCATCATGTAGTCTTACAACGCTGTATAAGAGGCTTTTTCCTTTCTTAACCTTGAATATTTCAATATAGAACTAAAAGAAGAAGCCAGATTACACTTCAAGTTAACGATAAATAAAAATCCAATATTTTTCAACCGAAACTTACTCATTTCTAACGCGTCTATTAGCGCATATTCCATCCTAAAAGTCTTTGGTTTCCACTGATTGCATATGGTATACGGTTCATGTTTTCTCTGTACGTTTTCATTGCGTTTATATGCTTTATATTTGTCCAGAATACGGGTTTCCCCAACAGCGGTTGACAGCTTAGGCTAAACCCTAACATTAATCAAAGCATTTATCAGAGTAGGACTGTTCCGACTGCTTGATAAAACAACCCCAAACCTAACACTGTTGCCAAAAGGTCCGGAGATCATCTAACCACGTAATGAAATGATGCGACATACATATAAACCGTTCAGTTGATTTCAGTATCATGGCATATTTTTCCATACTGACACCTGTTTCAAAATTTGTGTTTAAAATGACAAAAAAAATCATTTGACCTCTATCTAGAATCTAGATTGTGAATAATGAATAGTTTCAGAACAGCATGGAATCCTGGAAGATACATTTTTTTAAACAAATTCTGAATCTAACTGCTGTTCGGAGGTTTAAAATGAGAGACCAATAATTAATCGTCTTGACGAGTAACATCAAAAGTGACTGCAACGCATGACATGCTGGTGAAATGTTAATAAATGAAATGAAATGATATATCACATCACGTACCTATTCTCCGAGGTCCTTCTCTCAGATTTGCCAACCATCTTGAAAACATTTCACTAGATTTTGAATAAACAACAACTTGCTGACAATATCTATTGATGATTCAATCAGACAGTGCTTGAAGACTGAAACAGTTATTTCCTAACGCGACCAATATGAATACAAACAACGAACAATTTTCACAGAGATATCTCGCGACAGCTGCAGTGGCCGCAACAGTTTTGCAAATACGAGAGATGGAATGAATGCTAGAGACATGTTGTAATCGAATCCAATGCATAAGAATTGCATTGATAAAGATATATTTAACCGCCAAATGCAACCATCACGATGCTACACGGATGTGTTCTTCTGTGATTGATTCGCAAAAACAATTTCATGCATGAAACAGAAGGGGAATGTCATCGCGCATGCGTTTGTAAGTGCTCATATACAATTGTTACCTAAATTATGTGAGAAAAGTTTAATAATGGCTCAGCAATTCTTACAAGCAAGGGGCGTCTGCAACTTTTTATAGTTAGTGACTTTGATCGACCATTCTGTATTCAAACATCGACCTTCCGTGAACAATTTTAGCTAGCTACAGCAATAAAATCGAATCGCTAAATCGCGTTTTCGAATCAAAATCGAATGCCGAATCACAGTTTCATAACGGAATAGAAGCAGATCTTGCATATTTCGATAAACTTCTATTAATAATCATCTAGTCTCAGCAAAAGCTTATTTTATGAAATAGCTTCTACGGTTTCGCTGCAATGGTTCAACTCATGATTAATGAATCATGATCACCATCTGTCTGAAGTTTAGCTGCTTAATTAATCAGTGAAGAATCAAATGCACCAAGTATTTGCATAGAATGTTCTAAATTAAGACGAGCTCATGCAATACGTCAACTTGCAAGCGGGTGTGTGAAGCTTCAAACTATGAAGGCGTTTTGTAGCAGATTGCAAAATATTAAATAAGAAAAATGGATACAATGTTTTCAGTGGATACTAAAGTGTCATCATAGCATTTCGAAAGCAATAACGTTACATCATAGCTGCGGCGTGTGGCGCATCAAGGTGATGCGGGCCTGTAGTACAGGTTATAAAGGGGCCCGAATTAAGTGATGTTATAAATCGTTTTTAGCTTCGTCATCAACAACATTCTCATATTCTAGTTAGTTATGGATCAACTTTGCATCGTTGCGAAGGCAGTTTCATGTGAGATAATTATGAGGTTAAAGACTAAAATACACGTACACGGTTTGTTTTCATATAGCCGCGCGGATCCGTACGGAATCGAATTACGCGCGGCTATGTCAAAACAAACCAAAAACGCATGAGTTTGCCTCGTACGTGTATTTTAGCCTTAAGATTATCAGGCTTCTTCCTCCCTCCTGTTTTCGTGACATTTGTTCTGATCTAATGTAATAATATTTCAAGATAAGATTTTGAATAAGAGTTGAAAACAGGCGCGAAGATATTTCTAACATATAGCCAAAACATTTAGAGAAAACTTCTTATTTACCATTAAATAAATTTAGAGAATTAATAAAGCATTTTAATTATTCAACGCATTCAACTCGAGAGCGGAGACTGCACAAAAGCGAGCTATAGAATTTGCTAATTTTGTTACTATATATTAATCCGGCATATTAAAAAAATAATAAAAATGAGCCACTCTAGAATAAAACCTGAAATAAACGCCTGTATTTAATACTTTCGTCTTCAAATTATTTTCCTTTGAATCTGTTTTAACTCACTTATGATGAACTTTACTTACACTCCTGCTTCTTCTTCCATCTTAATAAAGAATTTCTCATGAATTCACGACATTGGAGAATTAATACATCATTTAAATTCTTGATCTTTTACTAAATTTTGCTTGCAAGCATTCAATGCGGGGACCACACACAATTGGGGGCCCGTTTTCTAAACTTACTTATGACGAACTATACAACACTTCTGCTGCTTCTGCCATCTAAGCTTAATAAGAATTCCACAGGAATTCACGAAAAACAATCTCGCTTTCTCAACTTGACCCGAACCTTTTTATTCGTTTAAACAAGCCCCGAAGCTTTATTCCGATTATATAGCTCTGCAACGCAAAATTCCGATCTTTTCATTTACAGAACATTTATAGCCTGAGGTAGAGTTTCTACATAATTGTAATAATTTTATACTTTTAATGTTCTTGTACTTAACCTGCGTATAATTACTTCACGAAAAAGTTGTTTTTATATCGAAAGAAAGGCTCAAAGAGAAGAAAAAGTTGCGATTAGGATATCAATGTAGCATGCCTTTCAACTAAAATCTCTGGATAACAGTTTAATTCAAGTTTTGCCGACAATTCATTGAATCTTAAATGACCAAATTGAGATATTTCTGAAATTCAACTGCCCATACTATATTTCATTATTGAGAAGTCATTTATTGTATTCAACATCGTGCAATGAAGATTTTTGGCAGAATTATTTATTCAATTTTTATAAACAAGCTCGGGAACTGAAATTAAGATAAATTCACGAGCTTACAAAAAAAAACGACTCGCATACCAGCCAGAAAAATTTTCATTCACAATAACACACTATTTCATACTAGTCGTTCAGGCATTGCTGAGAATCAACTGGGACACAACAAAGGGACACGTAAAGGTTATATTCTGCAAAGCAAGGACAGATTATCACAATACATTGAATCTTATGACAAAAATTGAGATATTTCTTAAATTCAACTGTCCACCATATATTGAGACGTCATTTATTTTGTTCAATATCATGTAATTCAATTTTTAAACAAATTCGGGAACTTAAATTAAGATAAATTTAAGAACTTTCGAAAGAAAAAAAAGACTCGCAATACCAGCCAGAAAAATTAGTTCGAAAGTATAAATCCGAATCGAATCAGTAATAATTCGAAAGGGACATAACGACCCATGCCATTTTCTGCAAAGCAAAGACAGATCTCGTCAATACATATTGAAATTGGAAACCAAATGTGACGATAACAAATCTCTGGCAATTACAGAACATTTACCGCCCGAGGACGAAACTTAAGTCTCAATGATCGCTTTGAAACTAAGCCTCACATTCTTAGCCTTGTAATTATCTCACATGACATGACACTGCCTTCATAACGATGCAAAATTGATCTATAACGAGCTAGAATAAAAAAAGGATGTTGATGATGATAGTTTACGCAGTAGAGTGACCTTTGTACCTCTCCATCTGTTTGATTGTCCACTACGATTAAGATAAAACAAACAAAATAGCCTCTCTATAATGACCACTCTGCATTCCATATCGACAGGTTGAACCATCTCCGAGTCAGAGATTAAAAATAAGTAACATATTGCTAAAGGATTGCCTTATACATATTATAGCATACTTAATCCTAGCCCTAACCGAGTGGGGGTAAAGTAACTGCCTGACGAGCTTCAAAGTTCGAAAATATTCCTCACATATATGCAGGGCTGTGGAGTCGGTACATAAAACTTCCGACTCCCCCATTTACAAACATCCGACTCCAACTCCTTTATTCAATATAGTAAATAACTAATAAGTAACGCTGATCTGTCTACTGTGCCAAGTGCCGACATGATTTATCAGGCCTATACAACTGCAGTAAGCTATGTCTCTAAGTTACAGGTTCAAACGTTGAAAATTAATCTCAGTCTGAATTTTTAATAAATATTCAAGAATTATTCGGAACCAGTTCGAACAGTTCAAACATATTAGGAGTCGGAGTCGGTATATTTTTTCCCGACTCCGACTCCTGTCAAATTTGCTCCGACTCCGACTCCACAGCCCTGGATATATATATAAGAACATCACTGGTACACACTTCAGGAAACGGTGATCGGAGTCATATATAAATGTAACGCTAACCGAGGTCCGCCGGCAATTTAGCACAAATCGTAGCTGTTTACCCGAATACAACGGGGACCGGAAAAAAGTCACAGAAAAAGTTAGGGTCGGAGTGGGAAGGACCTTACCCTAACCCCAACCCGGGCCAAAACTCCAGCACTACCTCATTGAATATGCCTTTTTTCCTACTTTTTTACCGAGCCCCATTTGTTTTCGATATGTAAGAATCCATACTCATTCAAATCGGCAATTATTCGACAAAGGCCATCTCTCTAGTCTACACCACAAATGACTCTGCATAGCTACGTCTAATGCAATACTTCAAAACATGCACAGAACCAGAGTAACAGAGTTGGGCGTAGACTCGCATACTGCATACGCAGTCAACCGCAAACCACTGTTTGCCTTCAGCCGCAAACGACTTAGCCTACGTCACAAAGTTTTGATTGGATTTGCCTAATCCGGAGAGAGGATTGTCAGAGTTAATAGTAAAGGCTAAAATACACGTACGCGGCAAACTCACGCGTTTTTGGTTTGTTTTGATATAGCCGCGCGGAATTCGATTCCGTACGGTTACGCGCAGCTATATCAAAGCAAACCAAAAACACGTGTTTGCCGCGTACGTGTATTTCAGCCTTAACTTAATCGCATGTTTGAACACAGAAGCATTAAGGCTGAAATACACGTACGCGTACCCGTTCAGACCGACGAAGTGGTTGGATTTCAGGAGATGAAATTATGGGTGAGGGAGCTTGTTCAGTTATCACTTCGTTATGAACGGCTTCGCTCTATAGCAGTGTTTTCCAAACTGTGTTTCGCCGATAGTGTCTAGGTGTGTCTCGAACAGAACGGATTGTTATCGATAATTTTTCAATAAATGTAAGTCATTCAAGATATAAAAATTGCTTAAATTTATCGATAATTCAATATTTATTGCCGATTTCATATATAGCGTATCGTCACATGGTCAAAGGGTAGGGATGGAGTGTCATTCACATTTCGTCATATTAAGCATATATTTAGCGAGGTCGAAGAATTTCTGAAGGAATTGAATTCAGTTCCGATTGTCAAAAGGGCAGGAAGTTGGCATTAGTCCAGTCTTACTGCATATTAAAAAGGCAATCTATATTTTAGTATTCAAGCGTATCTAAAGTAATTCCTCAAAATACGTTGGGACAAGGCATTGTTTCAAGTTTCAAATGAATTAACCCATCACAATGATATCTGATCGAAATCGAATGTCATTTATAAACTTAATTTCGAACTTCCAAGTCATCCTGATAGTCGAAACAGTTTTTTGATAATAAATCAGCTGTTTCACTTCTTCTCTTTTTTACTACGAGAATGAAAAATTCGTATATTTCCCCTTTCTTCGTGCTATCAGACTAGTGCTAGTGCTAACAGGCGTAATTGAAAATATGCCAAACATTAACTTACGACACTAAAGAGACTTTATGGCGTTAAAAATTAGCGTTTCACTTTATACTTCATAATCATAATAAATTGTATTACCAAAAAGTGTGTTGACACCAACAGAAAAAGTTTGGAAACCCCTGCTCTATAATAATAAGGATTGGTTCTGTGCGTAACTTCAACTATTAAGTAACTCTCAGGCAGCTCAGATTGAATGCGATTTTAAAGTTCAAAGTCCGATGTTCAACTGAATCATCAGTAATTTACAATGGACATGACTAATCCCGATACTAATTAAGTTATTTTTCATCAGCGGTCGCTCTGGCTGTCTGGTGGCCGAGTGGATTAAACCGCCGGCTAGTCATTTATGCTCACTGAGGTTCTGGGTTTGAATCCCGGCAGCACATGTTTTCGGCACTCCGCACGTGTGATAATCACTTCACTTCAATGCCGTGGTGAACCCTGAT
>JAUELA010163061.1:0-13466 GCA_031471845.1 Boltenia villosa | reverse complement strand
GGCTAAATGTACGGGATTCTCTAGGATTAGCTGAAATATCAGGACATCATTCTCTCTCGTTGCTGTTGTCGTTTTAGATATGTATAAATGTATCTAGTTTGCCAGAACTTTGTCCTAGAGTTACCGCGATAATTTAAGATAATTATCTGCAGCGCAGTACAAGTTCGTGTGTGTGTGTGTGTGACGAACAATCTCAGATCGGAAGGAAGATTTTACAAAGTTGGAAACTCATTGTTATACAATGGTCTTTCTCCCAAACGAGACGACCGGCAATAACAGAAGTCTTGGATATTCCATATTGACTAAAATATTACTGCTGTGACCCTCGAAATAGGAACTTTATCTAAAGCATTATTCAAAACTTTCTTATATTACCAAAGGATGTGAATAGTATAATAATTTGTATGGATATTGCAGAAATGCATTGAAGAAAGAATTTTTTAAATATATCTGGTAAGTATAAATTTACCATAAACAAGCAAGCAAACGGGTTATTTATCAAGGAATTATTTTTCAAACCAAATTACACATGGACTACATAACTTTATCGTGCAAGATTAATTTAGATTAAAGAATTACACCAGATTTGTAGAATATTAATAGAATTGTATTTTATTAATGAATAACCTCAGTTTGCTTTGTATGTTCCTCAGCAGTTAAATATCTGAAACAAAACTTGAAACTTGAGCTCTGTTTAATAGTTAATACTACCTGCACGATCGCTACATTACAAATGAGCGTAAAGAAACTCAACATTGCCTTTATCTCTCTTGGTAATCTCTGCTGCGCGTTCGTAATACAACTTTCTTCGCCTTGGGCGTATCATGGCGTCGTCTTGCGGTTAAGGTATGCGACAATTAGGCAGAAGTATATTATTAGACTGGTATAAACCTCTAAATTCCGGTTACTGTAGACTTTCTTCACCTGTTTCCAATTACAATTTGACAGAGTTGTAATTACTCGAGTCAATGACTTGACTCGAGTCGCATTTTTGATGTGACTCGACTCGACTCGAGTCTTGTCCCGTGAAAAACTTTACTCGACTCGAGACTCGGCGCTTAAAGATTTGACTTGACTCGAATCTTGAAACAAAATGATTCGCCAAAAATAATCACTTCAGTTTTGCGCCATGGATGTTCTACTCTACTGGATTCTTTTAATTATTGGTGAAATACTTCATGACTTTTAATTGACTCGAACATTTTTGTGACTCGGACTCGACTTGGCTCGAAAAAGTCAATGACTCGGACTTGACTCGACCATGAGATTCAAAAGACTTGACTTGACTCCAGTCTCTAGGCCGATGACTCGGACTCGACTCGAGACTCGGCTTTGGTGACTTGGTCCCATCTCTGCAATTTGAAAGTACAAGAATATCTAAAATAGTGACGTAATCAGAAACATTTTATGTTGAAAATTTAAAAAATGATATTTTCATGCATTTCATAAATATCTGAATGGTAGTATATAGCAAAGGATTCACCGAAAATAATAATCATTTTTGTAAACTGCTTTCACAGACGAAGCTAAATCTGTTTCCGTTTATTAAATTGTCAAATGCTGATATATATATTCGTTCTCATAATCATGGCATTTGAAGACTTGTAGAAGAAATACTGAACCATTCATCGATTATATTCCATATCCCAGTGAAGCGTCCAGCTACTATCTTGTCTACGTCCAACTTTCTTTATGAAACATCATTCAGACCGCGATGAACTAACTACCTATAACTGTAGATCTTTATTATTTACAATAAAGGACGCTGTATACAAATTTATCTCAATAGAAAGCATATGAACATCTCAAATATTACATATCATTTTTAGCAAATAAAACATCAGATAAATATTGTCTCCTTGTGACGCTATGTATATATTGTTTGGATATTATTATAATTGTCTCTGTAACGTTAAAAATCAATCACTAACAGTAGTCAAAACGTGTTTGTTTATAATGAGTTTGTGGGCTTGTTGCGACACTTCTTAGCAAGGTCAAGTACGGATGACTCTATAGCAGTGGTTCTTAATATTTTCCTGTCATGGCCCACTGTCGCTCTGCATGATGACACGGTGACTCACTAACATTTTCTCAAAAAATCACCATTTTTACATAGTGTAACTAATGTTTACTTCACTTTGAATTTTGTACTAACTAAAGTAGACTTACTGTCTAATAATTTATTTAAAGTAAAAATCAGAAAGTGCTTCAAATGGTAATTTTATTCCTCTTTATCGATGTTCATGTTTTTTAACAACCAATTGGTGAATCCGCGGCTTCAAAATCGATAATGCCAACCTCATTTGCTTACTAACTGTTGCCAGAACTAGGCTGTATCATCCATGATAATGTATATTAGGGGGATTATTCACTCTTTTATTAGTTAAGTAATAAAAACTACTCGAGTGTTCGTGACCCACCAAAATTCTTTCTGTGACCCACCAGGTGGGTTATGACCCATAGATTAAGAACCCCTGCTCTATTAACTGGACTTGTTGGAGCCGATTCAAACGTTCATTCGTGACAGAAGTATATATATTGCTGTTGCAATCAAGAAGGAACTAGTTGATTGCCCATATTCTCGGGTTATGGAACACTGGGTATAAATTAATCCCAGTGGAAAACATATAAACCCCTCAAAAATTAAGGACGCGATTTTGGTATATAATTATGTACAAATATATACGATGTTTCTTAAGATTTATTGAGTTGCGCAATTATTAACCCACAAAAAAATTATAATTCGCTACAGCGACTCCACCCTATGAACAGAATGAGAACTAATGACCCATAACTAAAGATTTATATATTTTGCGTCTTCATGAAATTATTGAAATTAATGCTTTTTAATAAAAATCTCTTTATTATTGATATAAATAATCCGAATATAAAGTTCGCCGTTAATTCATTTACACAGTTGGGCAATTGAGTCGCCATGGTGATCTTTGTGGAAAAGCATTCATGCGTGATAAAATAAATAAACAAGTTCAAGGGTTTCTTGGCTTGAAAGTCTTCACCGGTTATGAAGGCAGTGAGTGTACTTTCGTTTCATAATAATATGTATCGTAGTTACTGTCGAGAATTCCAGTATAACCGAAAGATCGTTTCGGATGGTGATTCACGGATTTACGGATTTTGTTTTTTCTTAATACAAATTAATATTAGTAAATTCAGTATTAGTTATGGAGGAGGGTTAGGGTAGGCTCAGGTAATGGATATTTAGATTTTAAATCAGTCTGTCAGTCCGGATTTCCGAATGTATTTAAAACAATGTTAGATGCAGGGTGTGATAGAGTAGCATATTTTCCTTCAATATTGAATGCACTTTCTCCATGGGAAAGAATAAGATTTTCGAATCTATTAAGTCAGAATAAAGAAGAAAGAACGCATTTTATATTTCAGTAATACTCCAGTTAACAGTCCCTTCGCGAGAGACAAAAATGACAAAAAAGGGCAAACCTAATTTACGGAGTTACGGATTTTGTTTCATCTTATTACAAATTAGTATTAGTTAGGGAGGAGGGTTAATAGGTTCAGGTAATAGTTATTTAAGTATTTATATATTAAATCAGTCTGTCAGTCCGTAAATTAGTGAGCAAAATCTGTAACTCCGCAAATTAGGGTTGCCCAAAAAAAAAGACAAAATCGCAAAAATGGGATGAAAAAATGTTATGTATTATTCCCTAACTATGTTATATATTATCCATGATTATTAGTGCGAACGTAGCGTCTCTAGCAGAGTTAATGTCAACTTTACCTATATTTTACTGTTATTTTAATTCTTCATTATTACATAATTATATTGCGTGGATGGCAATTGAAATCAAGATTTTTATTTTATTTTCAATATCAGAGATTTAAATTTCAGGAATATGTAATAAAGATTAATTGGCTTTGTAGTTTGGTTATATAAAATGTATATGTTGCAAGAAAGTTTGTAAGCGATGTTGTCAGCTGGTAAATCTACTCTCAAGTCTGTGGTGAAAGAAGCAGAGAGAGCTTGCTCTGTTGGGGATTTCAGACAAGCTGATGAACTGTATACTAGAGCAATTGAGGTGAGTTATGGCAGAAAATTTTATTTTTAAAAATTAATCTATCATATTTACCCTCGATTCACCGGGTCTATATATGGACGCATGATGCGACCATGCCAGCTTGCGAGCATGCTGAACTTGGAAGTGGAGGAAAGCCATGCCCAAGCATGAAGTATTTGTGTGCAAGAGGGAGGATTTCCTAGGACTGTGTAGTCCTAGTCGTGAAATTCTTGGTAGAGTCGAAATGTTGTGATACAGACGGCCCCGAGTTGCAAACATTCAAGTTGTGAATTTTTTATGTTACAAAAAAAACCTGTGCTAAACTTGTAAAGCTGTTCGTTCGCTTGTTTACGTCCGGTATCGTGCATTACACAATAATATACAATTCCCACCATATCCCACAACCTTGCTTTGTTCTTCAGCATGTTGCCTTTGTTAGGTTAAAACATGCCCTGTGTCTGCTGAAATTTTACCTTCTGTATTTTTTTACCTGATCATTAAGGCAATAATGATAATCATACTGCATCCTAATGTTTTCTTTATGTATTTATATGTAAGTACTGTGTAGTAACATTCACAATTCCACCATGTTTCGCTACCATGCACCCTATACTTTACGTATGATTTCCGAATTACTTTTCTTCACATGAACAGCCTTGCGGAACGGAACCTGTCAGTAATTCTGGGACCAATTCTGGAACAAAGTTTAGAAAATGCATCTGAAACTTTATTTAATTATAAAAGTTTATCTTTATCTGCCTAAAATCATCAGTAATTATGCATTTTCCACTGCACCATCCTTGAGATTTCGAACCTTCATTTATTAACTCTCAGTACTACCTTTACAGACCCACTGGGTTCTGCCAGAGAACTTCTGTGGACCAAAAGCTAAGACCCAATAATCTATCATATTTTCTACCAATCAGGTTGAGCCGTCCAACCCTGTTCTGTACGGCAATCGCTCGGCTGCTCGAATAAAGCTGAGCAAATTCAATGAAGCTTTGTCAGATGCAGGGAAGTCAGTGGATATAGATGCCAACTATGCCATGGTAAGTTCTAGTTGTTTATCATTTGAACGAGATCTTTTTGAGTGAAGTGTGTTTCTAGCACCGTCAAATTAGTATATATATGAGGATGGGCATTTCTTAATTGTGTAAACTGAGAATTGGAAAAATTATGAAATTGCAAATATATCCTGAGTAAAGTAGCAAACAAATAAAAGTGAATTAAAGTATGAAAACATAAGGAATTTGAGAAACATTTGTAGACATAAAAAAATGGAATCGAAGATATGAAAACGATGAAAAAGAGACTTATTAAGTGATACCGAATCGGATCACGTTTTCAAAGCTTCGAATCAAAGTGCTCATCCCTGATATATATAAATAATTGAGCTTTTATGATTTACCAAAATGTTATATCACAGAATCGCCCTAAGTCTAAACTTGGGTCCCCAAACTGGTGTGTATGGACCCCCACCGGTCAGTGCAATTATGCAATTATTCAGGGTCTAAACACGGTTACAATTACATACCGGGGTTGAAAAAGGAAGTTTCTATTAAAATGGAAAACTAAGAAATAATCATGCAATGAGTGTGTGTGTACATAACACATACATGTATTTATTGATATTAAATTTTACTAGAATGTTATTTTCCTTTATAATGCCGCTTGTTACAGAAAGTAAATTGGGGACGTGTTCATCGTTCGAAAAAACGAACTTTTACGTTCATCGTATGAAAAACAAACTTTTACAATTTAGTTATTTTGTGTTCTGTTTAATTTTGCGTTGAAAACACAAATATTCCTGCCATTTCATAGCCGGTCATTTCGATTGACGTTAAATTTTGACGACTGTCAAAGACTTCAAATTGCCAGTCATTTGACCGATGACTGGCTGTTATTTATTGCCCTGTATTATGTATTTTTTAAATTGATGCAGCGTTTTTATTCTTCACCGGAAAGCCATATCCAGCTCATACATGACGCATGATGCGACCATGTTGGCTCGGGAGCAACTAAATTTAACAATTTAACTATTATGGCACTGATAGTCTGATGTGGGGTCATGACAATTGTTGTTCTGAAGGTCAAAACTGTCATTCTTTTATTTTATAAATTAATTTCTTCAGGGATACTTCAGACTCGCAATTGCTCAGCAATGCATCGGAGAACTCATCCAAGCGATCGTTTCATTCTCAGAAGGAATTGTCCGAGATCAGAAGATTCCTCGTTTCATTTCTGGAATGGTTGAAGTTGCTTTGGAAAGCTCAGTACATGGTACGACAACTTTGAATGTTTATGTAGATCAGTGGTTCCCAATCTTTTTGCAACGGCGACCCCTTTTGGTTCCCCCTAATAAAAAATTATTAATTTAAACTGCGCAAAAACAATGAATGTAATTCTCATGAATTAATACAACCGGTACTCGGCACAGGTTTTAAATTTTAAATCGATGCGATATTCGAGAGAAACAGATTTTCTTGAATGACGCAACAATAAAGCCTCAACTCCGACTTTACATTGATTTGCTTTGATTCACGGTGAGCGTTTGGCAGCTTTATATTATTCGGATGGTTTTGTGACCCCCTAAAAAACCCTCTACGACCCCCCAAGGGGTCGCGACCCCCAGGCTGGGAACCACTGATGTAGATAGTGTCATCGAGTTTCACAATTTTTTAAAAATAGGAACAAAGTAGAAAAATACATTGAATTAACTAGAAACTGTGGACTTTCGAGGAATCTTTCGCATGTTGTAACAGCAAGTTGCATGGAGTGAATGCGGTTCCGCAGACCTTTTCAAGCCTTGTGTTCCACTATATATGCAGCTCCATGCATATCAGCATATCAGAAGGGACCTCCTATATTGGTTGGGAAACCAAGACCAAACACAGCACCGATATCCCCTTCCAAAGGATCACTGATTTCTATCAATAAATCTAATTTTTCTTTACACAAAGCAAATCTGGGAATCCACAAGTTTACAGTTCACCTCAATTGAGATATCTGTTTTTTATCCTCTCACACAATTGGTTACACTTGATCACCCTTCATAACAGTTGTTGGCAAACTAGAGGCTTTTTTAGAGGCCCAAACCGTATATATAATCAATGAAGGTCCGTTATACTTGAAACATAACTAGTACAGTACTATTTGCAACATATATTACGCAACCTAGTAATCTTATTTTTATTCATAAATTTGCTACGCATATCGATCAATGTGATTTGTAAAATTGGTTGCATTCATCTGTAGTGAAATTTTATCATGCTTCCTAGTCTACTTTATGTGCTGGTGTAAAATATTAAAATTATTAATTTAAACTTCACCATGTTGGTGTCAAAGTTCGGGAGGTTAAGGGTTAGAGTAAGATCAGAGATGTTGGGGTTGAGTTAAATCTATCAGTCAGTTAAAAATGTGCAAAATTTTCCCAGCGACAAAACGTTTTAATTGAGATTGTATGGAATTAATGATGTTTTTTTTTATTGATTGATGTATCATATTTATCCTCGATTCACCGGAAAGCCGTAGTGGGCTTATACATGGACACATGAGGCGAGCATGCTGAACTTGGATAGTGGAGGAAATCCATGACCAAGGTCATGTGAAACCGCCCTGTACCGACGAGGAGTTCAGCGCCCCAGACACTTACTCACGTCAAGGCTGAACACGGCATATTTTGAAGTGGGGTGATCAACAAGCGTACAACATCGTGTAGGTGTTGCATAAATCTGTGCAAGTGAATCCGAGATTCAAACCCAGAACCTCTAGCATAGATGACCAGCCGGAGAACAGACAGGTATTTTACCAAGATTCAGGATGGGAGAGCTAGGCAGCAATAAATATGATGAAATCCTTGTGTGATAGACACGAAGTTTCCTTCCTGTGTTGTGGCATAACACGTTATTTAGGAGTCATTTCCCATTCAAGCAAATGCCATTGAACGTATCCCAATAGCAGAGGTGGAAATTGTTTAAAAATCTAAACTATTGGAATTTTTTCTGAAAATTTTTTTGTTTCAGCAACTCTGAAGCTTGTGATTGATCAACTGAGGAAAATGCATCTTGACAACAATCCATTCATCATAACATCTGTGATTGGACAAGAATTATTATCTCACAATCATGTTGAAGAAGCAGTTCAGGTATATTATTGTCAAACAATAGCCATTTCAGCAATTTCATTATGACTAACAGGACATTCCCTGCTGGTTTCTGACTGCATTTTTTTTTAAAGATTTTTTATTTTTTTCGTCAATTCAAATAATATTTTGAAAATGGCGTTCAGTGTAACAAATATGGCATGACACTAAAACCAACTGGAAGTTTATAACATATATGCAAGTTGAAATGGTGTGACAGCCATATCATTTGGAGCTCCCATCCATTACACATCTTGTCCTGCACTATTTCACGGCATATTTTTGAATAGTGTTTCACTTGCAACCAAATTATTAAATTGAATATCATCCCAATTCACATTTCAAATTTGTTCTGTTTTAACTTTTAGCTGCCTTAATCCATGGCACAATAGAGGAATTTTGGGATGTCTGTCATTTTGACAGGCTTGGCCAGTTGAAGCCTGTCAAAACTGTTGTTTGGCCTGTCAAATTATGTTATTTTCCTCTATAATGCTGCTTGTTACAAAAAGTAAATTAAGCATCGTTCATCGTTCGAAAAACGAACTTTTACGTTCATCGTATAAAAACGGACTTTTACAATTGAGTTATTTTGTGTCCCGTTTAATTTCGCATTGTAAACACAAATATTCCTGCCATTTTATAGCCAGTCATTTTGACAGGCGTCAAATTTTGACGAATGTCAAAGCCTTCAAATTGCCAGTCATTTGACCGATGAATGGACGTTATTTTGTGCTCTGATTCTGTAATAATATAATAATTATTTACTTTTGAAACTTGTACTATTATATTTATTAAAAATTAAACATTGAAAAGAATTGCTCCCACTTATGTGCTGTTTTATAGTACTTTTTAAAGCTAAACTATTAAATTACTCTCAAAGTCAATTCAAAGCTGAATTCATTCATGAATGAGTAAAATAAATTTTGCTTCTTTTACAGGTTCTGGAGAATGCTGTTGCAATCGGAACTCGTAGTTTGAAGCTTAAAGGTTCTGTTTTCTCTGCTTTGAGCAGCGCATTGTGGTCTCTTGGAGATGCAGAGAAGTAAGAATCTACCGTATTTTCACGTATATACGCGGTTTTGACGATTTGTGTAAAAAATATTTTAAAAAGACGCCCATGAATATACGACGCACACGGTCTCTCCATCTGCCGAACTGAGCAAACCCTATATTGTAAAAGTAATGAAATGGGATGGAAAGAAACTATTTATTGTTGTAGCGAGTGTTGCGTTGCTTCATGCGCGGTACCTTGTTTTGGTACATTTCATACATTGACAAGCTTATTTTTATCTTTCTTCATCAATAAAAATTCCATGCTCGTTGCTCCATGCCCACAGGTTTCTTTCTCTCTCATCAAGTATCTTCGAAAGTACATACCACATGCGGAGTAAGGTTGGCAGGATAAAATTAGAGAGAAAAATAGCGAATGCAAGTCGTGAATATCGACCGTAATAATCGTTCTGGTGAGAAATTTAATTCACCATTTTTGGTTGTGTCAATATCACACATTTCACCGTTCATCCATGTAAAAAATTAGTTGGATAAGATGCCCCCGACTATAAGACGCACCCATGGAGCGGAATGAGTAAAATATTGTATAAGACGCATCTTATATACGCAAAAATGCGGTAGTAGTGATGAAATTTGTAATGTACGTGGGCAAAAATGTTCACCATTCAGTAGCTTTTATTCTGACTTCTGGAATGCTGTAATGGAATGCTGTAACAATTCAATACTTGTTTATATCTTAACAAAGTAAAAAGCAACATGATTAAATCAAAATGCTTGGTCTTTTGTGTTAATCTGTAGAGTTAAATTATCACTACTGGCAGTTCTGTGGGGTTGGAAACACACTGAGAAAAGGTGTGACTTTTCAAAATTTTAAATCATCCTGTTCTGTACTTGTATTAAATCAAAACCACTAACCAATAAGTACCAATGAGCCAACCATATTATGTTGACAATATGCCCATGTGTTGGCGTTGGATCCAAGAATGGGATGGGGTTTAAAGCAATAAGTGGTTTTGAAGTGAACCTCACACCTATAAACTTTGCTGTAAGTTTGTGCTTAGAGATTGTGACAATTTTTTCTTGTTTTCATTATAAGTTATTAATAATATTTGTGCTTCGTATCTAGTTTAAGATTTCATCTAGGCTCTACAATATCGATATCTCTCTCTAATGTGCATTTGACACATAGTCATTTTTGTATAATTTTTGAAAATTTTCATGTGCAGACAAAAATATTACATTTCATACTGCAGAAGTAGGTATATCTATAGCTGTAAAGTAGTAATAAATAAACAATTTGCTGTTTGGAGTCTTTAATTCATAGCATGGTTGCAAATTGAAATATTCCTAATTGAAAGTAGCATACAAATCAATAACATCAATACAATCATGATGTTGTTGTTTAAAATGTTTCTGATTCAATTTCCATTTGTCTTGTTTCCCTCCCATATTGTATAGAGCAGTAGCAGTGTGTTGTGTAGGATTACATATGGATGAATGAGATTTGGAGTGAAATTCAATAGGTCTTGGTGACAATAGGCCAGCGAAATATTCTTAAGAATGTAAGAACTCTCTCTCTTTATACTTAAGTGGATCAGCATTGTATAGAAAATTGTGAATCACGTATGGGATTATTATTACTTGTTGGAAGTGCTTATTTGTGGTACTTGGGAATATATATACTGGTTCAGCTGTGGTTTTACAGTAGGATTAATTATTGTGGCCACCGCATAGAATGAGACTTGCGAGCGTTTTTGTGTCAAAAGTTAAAATATTTCCATATATTGAACAATTTGACTTGCAACTCATGCTGACTGTTAATGTTTCCTTCAATTATTGAAAATCAATGGAAAATCTGAAGCACCTCTGTCATATGCCATGCCTCACTATCAGCTTTGAATTTGAAAATAATAGACATTACAATCTTGTTTGTAGGAAGCCTAAAATTTAATTTCACTTCTATTTCAATGTACTCTTTTGAGAGATATAATTCATGTAACATGTGCCTTGCTATATATGGTTCACATTTTACTTGTTGAAAGTGCTTATTTGTGAACTTGGGAATATATATGCTGGTTCAGGGTTCAGCTGTGGTTGTTTTACGATAGGATTAATTATTGTGGCCACTGAATGTAATAAGACTTGTGAGCGGTGTTATGTGTCAAAAGTTGATGAAAAATGATTCCATATGTTCAACAATTTGACTTGCTACTCATGCTGACTTCTGATGTTTCTTTCAATTATTGAATATCAATAAAAAATTAGGCACCTGCCATATGCCATAACCTTATTTCACTTCTATTTCAATGAACTCTTTTGAGAGATATATTTCATGTAGCATATACCTTGTTATAATGGTGGTTCACATATTCCAGTAATTGTATAATAATTTGGTCATAATTACCTACGGCCTGAGAGTTTGCTTGACTTTGGAACAGAGGAAAGCTGTGACCTGATATGGCTATCAGGAAAATCACTGTATAACTCAATGCGACGTGTAATGATGCTTACAGTGTTGTGTGTTCTATATTATTTGTTCTATACCAAAATATGGGAGCGTCAAATCTTAACCAATCAATGGTTTAATTTAGAATTTCATCATTCTACGTCATCGGACGATTTATTCTCTTTACTGTAGATCTTTGGACACACCCAGATTTTTGCTAAAGTGTTTTTTTGCTTCTTTTATCCTCTGAAGCAAACGATACTTTGCCCTTCTCAATGATAAGCTTTTGAAATCACAGTTTATATCTTTTATGTATTTTTTGTTGTTATTTTTGTGAAATTTATGACAGAAATTTTCTCTGAAATAGAAAAAATTTTAAATTCCAATAATAATTTACCCTTTTTCCTATTTTTAGAGCAACTTTTTACATGAAAGAAGACTTGAATGTCTCTAGAATGTTGTCGGACAATGTTGGGGAGTGCAGAGCTCATGGAAACCTTGGTGCCGCATTCTATTCACAAGGAGAATACAAACTTGCGAGAGAGAATCACAACAGACAACTTGCACTTGCACAGAATATGCAGGTATATATGATTACCAGGGATGGGACAGCACAGTTGTCATTTACTTATACTAAGAGTAAAGTCTGTCCGGTGATTGACTGGGTAAAGTCGTTGGTTGGTCACTGAGGACGCTGAATTCTTTGCCGGTACAAACATGTTGAGTATTTACCCTCGGATTCGCCGGAAATTCACCGTTTTCTGGCTTATACATGGACACACAATGGACCATGCCGGCTTGCGAGCTTGCTGAACTTGGATGGCGGAGGGAAGCCGTGACCGATGGAAACGAGGAAACCCTGCACTGGCGAGGAGTTCAGCGCACTTCCTCACATCTCGGATCAGGGTTCACCACGGCATTGAAGTGAAGTGATTATCACATGTGCTGCCGGGATTCGAACCCAGAACCTCAGTGAGCATAGATGACTAGCCGGCAGTTTTATCCACTCGGCCACCAGACAACCAAATCGGTTTTACACGACCTTGGTTAATGCTTTCCTCCACCATCAAAGTTCAGCTTGGTCGCACCATGTATAAGCCAGATACTGGTTTCCGGTGAATCCGAGGTTAAATATGTTTGAAAAATTTGAAGAAAAAATATTTTGTGTGCATAAATATTCTCCTAATTGAATAAATTTTGATAATTACTCATTGGATGTAACTGTGACGGGGTTTTCATCTGAGCTCATTGACAGGATCAGGCTTTGATTCCTGACTTGATCACTCCACTTCAGCCTATTCAGTGTTCACCCTGATCCTTGACGTGAGTAAGTGACTGGGGAAGCTGAACTCTTCGCCGGTACAGAGCGTTTTTACGTGATCTTGTTAATGGCTTTCCTCCGGTATCTCAGTTCAGCATGCTCGCAAGCCGGCATGGTCGCATCATGCGTCCATGTATAAGCCCAATACTTGTTGCCAGTGAGAGTAAATATGTTAGATTAATTTAAAGAAGGAGAATTTTGTGTACCCAAACACTGTCCTAATTCAATAAATTGTTGTAATTAAACATTGGATATATTAAACTCTTCCCATTCATAGTTGCCAGAAATATTTGATTGTCGTTGAAACTAAGGACCCCAAAATGGTTGGCCCCCAATGTAACTGTGCGAGGGTTCAGGAAAGGGGTCACACAATTCAGGGGTCAAAAGTTTAGAACTTGAGAAGTTGATCATTCATTACTATTTTTATCAGGACGAAAGAGCAATGGCATCTGCGTTCAGTTCTCTAGCTCACATCCACACTGCTGTAAATGACCACAAGAGTGCAGCAGAGAG
>JAUELA010162950.1:0-13466 GCA_031471845.1 Boltenia villosa | reverse complement strand
TAATTCGATTCCATACGTATCCGCGCGGTTGTAATGAAACAAACCAAAAAACGCGTGCGTTTACCGCGTACGTGTATGCTATACATTCATGTCCCTTTCACACTACGGTAGATCTACGGTCGAATTGCCAATTTACAAAGTAAAACTACGCATATGCTCATTTGTCATTAAGCAAGACGTTAGTTTTACTTTGCAAATCACCATTTGCGTAGTTTTACTTTGTAAATACGAAATTCTTCGGTAATTATAGCGTAGATACCCTACCGTAGATTTACCATAGTGTGAAAGGGATATTAAACTGCATCCTCTTGATACTTTAAAGCAGGGGTGGCCAACAAGTCGATCGCGATCGACTGGTTGATCGCTGAAGGTTTTCTGGTCGATTGCACAGTCTAACTAGCGACAATAAATTATTGACAAGTGCAACTCTTGCGCCGATGGACTTGACTGAACATATTGTACCAAAGAGAGGCCGATTTCAGCGAAATTACATAAATTAGTTCAGAGCCAAGACCGTTCACAAATATAAATGTTCTTCAACTTCTTCTCGGTTAGTGCGGTGATTTTAATTGAAGTCGATCGCAAGTTTTGAAGAAATTTCAAAGTCGATCGCAATCAGTGACAAGTTGGCCACCCCTGCTTTAAAACTTGTACATGGATTTTGGGGTTCGTAGACCACAACTTGTGTTTGTTGCCCATACATTTTAATTAATTCGTCGATTTCAAAAGGTAATTAATTTTCTTATTTTTCCTGACAACATGAAACAAAATAACCTTACTCAGATCAATCCGAACGCCTCCTGTACAACCCCGATGAATCAATCGGGATTTGAATGATTGCACCATGTCTGCATTCGTGAGACCAGCCAACGATCCTTCGGAACAAACAGTAACTGCCGGAAGTGAATCTTGTATGTTGACACTGCAACTTGGTGATACATTAACGTTGATAGCTGCATTGAACAACATTCCCTTTAACTCATCGAAATGGTGTTTAATCTGGTCTCATTTAGTTCAATTATCTTAACTCATATCTTATGCCATTGAATGAAGGTTGAAGTTGGTGCAATGGGTTCATTTCTTTGTGATTGCTACGCAAGGCCACTAATGATTTGAGCGCCCATTCAAAACAGGAAGAGATTGAAAGCTTACGATGATACTCAATAGAACATATTTAATTAAATTCCGTTCAATTTCATTTCAATGAATTACGGAATATCGCTCATTCAAAACAATTCTCGCGTGACATCAGGCGAAAATAGATCGTAATTGCTATGGTCGATTCACAATACTCCCACTTTTGTCTACCTTCAATCAATTTAATAAACCGGTAATTACGAATGAAAACACACACCCACTCATTCAAACAAAACAAACAAATTTTCGGGGAATAGATGTGATGAGTGAAGCACTAAAGGCTAGAATACACGTACGCGTAAACACACGCGTTTTTTTGGTTCGTTTCATTACAGCCACGCGTAATTCGATTCCATACGTATCCGCGCGGTTGTAATGAAACAAATCAAAAAACGCGTGCGTTTACCACGTACGTGTATTCCAGCCTTTGGAGTTCATTGCAAATTTTAAAGGCAAATACTCTATTCGATTCTTGAAGGTTCGCGAAAACTTTTTTCAATTTTGATGCGTTATCAATACTTGAAGAAATAAAAGTCATACAAAGTTGACTAAAAAATCTCATAAATATCTAACAAAGATGCATAAAGTAAAATTATCAAAATGAACTATCTAATAAATGAAGAATACTCACAATTGCCACTGCAGCCAGCCATGGTAATATGTAGAATTGTCGAACAAAAGACGATATAAAATGTTTGATGCATATTTTTCATACTTCTGTGTTCTATAATTTTAACAAAAATAAAGCTGTGTAGTTGCAAGTTTAAGCAGTGATTAATGGAAGATTCATGATCAATAAACTAAGAAAATGGATTTTATTCATCTTTATGTAATAAATGGCACAAAATAACGGCCAGTCATCATTCAAATGACTGGCAAATTGAAGGCTTTGACAGTCGTCAAAATTTGACGCAGTCAAAATGACCGGCTATAAAATGGCAGGAATATGAATATGAAAATGGCAGGTGTTTTCAATGCGAAATTAAACAGGACACAAAATAACTCAATTGTAAAAGTTCGTTTTTCATACTATGAACGTAAAAGTTCGTTTTTTGAACGATGAAAGTCCTCAATTTACCTTTTGGAATAAGCGGCATTATAAAGGCAAATAAATTTGAGGCAAATAATTTGACAGGCCAAACAACAGTTTTGACAGGCTTCGACTGGCCAAGCCTGTCAAAATGACAAGCCTCCCAAAATTCCTGTATTGTGCCCTGTAATTTATATATATATAAATTTATTATGATACATTTCTCCTTTTCATATTTTTTTCAAATTGCCATTACTGACTTTTATTCACTCTCTGAAAATTTTCTTGTACGTGCACTGACTACATGTTTTAGTAACTCACAACTCTGAAATCCTCACGCCAGCTCATATAACATAAACTCACTTTATTGACATTATCTAAAAATAAAAATCTATCCTAATATACATTGGGGAAAGCGTAATGTGCATAATAGTATTTACTCAATTTTATAGACATTTTTATCGCCAAGAACAAAAAGTTACTTCGAATAGGTAGACGGGAAAAATATTGACATATGAATCTCTCTATTATGTCGTCATAATGGAATAAAGAGGAACTTTGGAAATCAGAAATGTTTGCGAAACCAATCACAATGGAAAGTTTCCTTCAATACACACGTCGTCGAAAATAGATTAAGGTGACTTCCTCCATCAACGCTAGTCATTGTTGCGCCAGGTTACAATTGGACTAAACTCACGATTTCAGGTATTCCCAATGCGTTTTAATATATATTTATGACACAAATTCTGAAAATAAGATGCCTCTCATGGAAAATTACACAACAAGTTGTTTGAATCGACACTTTCCTATCGCAGTTGTGATCGAACATTTCAAAATACCTTTATGTTACGCACATACCTATTGCTCATAACTCTATTTTACCCACATTGGTGTAGTATAATTCAGGAGTCTAATTCATGCTATGGGTTTCCGTGAAAGTTTCCTTTACTGTTCAAGGGTGATGAAGCGACCAAAAAGTCCCTAAAATATTCGTTCAAAATATTTCACTTCAAGTTGTATTGAATTTTCCATCGGGATGTAATATTCTGCATCACCTGTCCAGTTGATTCATTTAAACACTTTTTATCACGCAACACACACTACTACTTTATGGCATTCAATATTGACATCTTCATTTCGGGAAAGTCATTAAACCGCTCGAAGTGAAATCGGAAAATTGGAACAGAGTTCAATTTGAGTTCAGTTAAATATGACCTCAGTAAAATCCGAATCAGTTTTAGCAAAGTGTATTTTGCATTATTCATCATCCCAATATAACAGCATCATATTAAAGAGTGTAAATAGAGCAGTTCACATTGAGCTTATAAGCGCTTATCAGCGCCACATGATGCTGATTTACACGACTTATTTCAGCTGGTACTTATTTACATTTCGTTGCATTGCATTGCATTTCGCGGAAATAAGCCGTGCAAATAAGCACCAGCTGAAATAAGCCGTGTAAATGAGAATCATATGGCGCTGATAAGCGCCTATAAGCTCAATGTGAACGCGACATATACATAGTCTAGACCAGGGATGGCGAACCTTTTCAATTGACTGGGTCGCTTTTGATACCGTAATTTACACTACACTAAACTGGGTCACAAATTTACTCGAGTTGTGTGACAGTTGTTTTTGAGAAAAAGGCCTAATAAGCCAAAGCGATTTTCTGAAGCCTAACGAATAGAAAAAAGGCCAAATTTTAAGAACATGGCCTCGAAAAGACCAAACTGGCAACCCTGGTATGAGTAAAGGGTAAAGCGGGAAGAATGAGTTGCCATCGAAGTTGCCAAGTACTAATAAAAATCTTTGCTCATAATTGAACGATGATTTTGAATTGGTTGCCTGAAATCTCTTCTCACAGTAGCATAGATGAACATTATTATTTTTTGTATAAATACCAAACAGCGAAGTGGGTCACTGAAATGTAGATGGTGGGTCACTTCGTGACCCGCGGGTCAGTGGTTCGCCATCCCTGGTCTAGACTCTAGAGAATTGGAAATTGAAGAAAAGTAAATATTTGGAGCCGATGAAATGCGTCTTGCGGCAAATGCCATTCGTTCTCTATTCTCGGCAATATTAAAACAGAATATAATGACGACATTAACCGATGGCAAGGACATTGCGCTTAAGATTGGTTTGCCATGTTTCAAATAATCAAAAATAATAGACATGGTCTTGTTCTTACACAATAAAAAGTTTTATTTCGTAAGCTTTCGCTAGATTTTCATATCTAGTTTCTTCAGACGAAGCATAGTAAATGACTTAATAACAAGAACGATTTCAAATAATCATTCTATAATGCATTCTAGATTTTCTAGAGAATTCACAATGAGTACCAAAGTCAATACATAAACCAATTCCCGTAACCACTCACACTGAAACGACATGTGTACCGAACTAGTCTAGAGATTGTTTACATTGTAAGTAATCTGTTGATATTGAGTATACCATGTGATGGCGTGGGTGTTTATCGACGTTTGAAAATCTCAAGTATTAACCCTTTTATCTGGATTAGTATGGCAAACATACTCTACTTAATGTTCTATGTACTGCTTTACATCATTTGTTTTGACAAGTTAAGTATCTTTATGGTTGAATGCGTTTGAACTATTTCAACATTATCGTACACCTGTCTCGGTTGAACTTATCTCTAAGTAGCTGGAAAGCACCAAGACGAACAACTCGGACAGACATTAAACTATTTCAAGGACATATGCTTAAGATTTATTGTTTGCTTGATGGATTAATTTCTTTTCTATGCTTGAGTGACAGACGCATAACTGGGACCACATTATCTACACTCTAATAAAGTGTGTGGTCGAATAGCAGTGAATAGCTAAGGAAGCTCGAATAACAGAAAAACGGATTTATATTCGCTCGTCTTCACTTGTCCTCCAAATACTTCTGATACGTACAGACGCATAACTGGGATCAAATTAAAAAAAGGGACAATTTAGTTAGATTAACCCTTACCCTGTGCCTCAAAGTTTTATTTATCTTTCTATTATGACGAAACACTCTGGATATTCTCCCGCAAAAACACAAGCCATAAAAATAAGTGAGTTATGTATTACGTGCTTCTTCCGAGATATTGGAAAATGGTAACAAAAAGAATGAGAACTTCGCTGATATTTGGATAATGTCCTCACTGGCTGTAGGACAGACGCCGACAATGAGAATTTTGGATTTAAAGATGGAGGAGAAGCTCTTGCACTACTCCGGCTTCTCAAATTTTCATAAAATCTTCTTGTGAATCAAGATCTCCTCCGCTATCAAGAGATAAATTTATCTTTGCTTAGCGCGTTACTCTTGATCAAGGTACATACGTATCACACTGCTCTGAGAAATTGTTACACACCATATAGCCTGAATGACCTTAGATGCCGCACCCTGGGTGCGTCTTATATTCGTGGGCGTCTTATCCAATTAATTTTTACATAAATAAACTGTAAAATGTGTGACGGGGAATCGTAATTGAATCGCAACTCTGTTGGATACATCTCCCGATGTCATTTCTGTTTTGGTTCAATGCCTCGCCCGATCGTGCCTTGGCCTAGCGAAATATAAGAACAAACGATAACCGTTGCGGTCCTGCCTCGGAAAATTCTCTGATCTCCGGTCAAAATGGTCAATGAAGCCTTGTTTACATCAGATTGGTGATCAAACATTGGAGAAATTTGCACTGACTATAAAGTAAGGTAGCCATCGGAGATATTTGCGTTTATGATAAAGTAAAGTAGCTATTTTGATGCACCTTGTTGGAAAAGGTTTACATATTTGAACGAAACAGTTCACCGAATTACTCAAACATTCAAACTTTATTTCAACAATAATGTAATAATACTTAACCAAACAATATTGAATATAAATCAATAACTTACCAGGCATACGTTATTTAAAAATCAACGCTGTGTTATATGTAGTCAATAAAGATAGGGTTTGCTGAGTTCGGCAGATGGCGAGGCTGTATGCGTCTTATATTCGTGGGCGTCTTATATAAAATATTTTACACAATTCGTCAAAACCGACCTATATATGGATGCGTTTTATAATTTAGTGCGTCTTATCAACGCGAAAATATGGTACATACAATACACGTTGTCATTCATGTCCAGGTCAGGTGAATGAAAACTTCCATTGCTGTTATTGGAATATAATATTTTTATGGAACAACAATACCAATATGCCGACTTAAACATAATACCAACTTCATATAATTGCAGTTCACTAAAGACAACAGAGAAGTAATATTATCTAAAGGCGGATAGAATAACATGTTGTAAAGATTGCCTTTGTGGTAATTCAATCTCATATCTCGAAAATTATCCGAATTAAACTGTTTAATACTTCGAGAACTTATAAATGACATCCACTTCAGTAATATATATACAGTAGCTCGTGAAGTCACAAAGTGACGATGTGTATGAGGTGAAAAAGTTTAATCTGATGATGCAGGAAGTTGAACCGAAATTACAGTAGTCCGTTACTACCAGAAAGTTTTAAAATCAGCCTGTGTCAAACTTTTATTACGTTTTAGGTCGACTACTAATGTTGATTCTGTTTTACAAATGTACTTCACTGACAGTGGATTTGCTATACAATTCACACATAAAGTGACCTTGATTTGAAAAGGTATATACAAGAGTGACTGACTGACGTCACATATAATCTATTTTGGACAAGGATGAATAGCTGAATAGCGGAATTATATTCGCTCGTCTTCACTCGTCCTGCAAATACTTTTGTTTATCACTGATGCTTGCTCATGTGATATTGCGTCAATGTTTTTCCCGAAACAAAGTCCCAACTTAGGTTCAGGGACTTCACAAGGTTCAATCAAACTTAAATAGCGAAACTAAGCCAAGAGTGAGATAGTTTTAAAATTTCACAATTCTGATGAAATATGCTCTCGTACATTGCAAGAATAATATTGACTGTAGGCTATGTTAGAAATGATGAAAGAATGAATCTTATCTCTTTCGTGTCAAACATGAGTTGTTTTTTGTTCTTGCACAAACACTCAATTGTGGGTCAGAATATGAACAAGCACAGACCATCATCATTTACACTCGAAATGAAGAAATATCTAATCTCGAGTACCATCGATCGGTGTCGGACACCATTTTGGCAGGCACTGTTATCAAAACAAGATATACCACCAGTAAAATGGGAACCTTTGCTGTAGGTGGGAACGAATTTACAAGCTGAGGATATAACGAGAAAAGGTCCTCGCATGAGGATAAAACATCCATATACCTCGGTCAATTAGTGGGATAGTACCAGGGCGGAATGAATAGCCATGCAACTGTTCGAATCTGACAGTAAGAAAGCTTGTCATCAGGATAGAACGAGCGAAGCCTTGTATCCAAGCCCAAAAACTAATTAATTCATTTGCAGAAGTAATGAAGACGCTCAAATCAGAAGAACAACTTATTATAGCAAAGAAAAATGCCAATTTCAAATCGCAATGTTAGTTACTGTTCTAGCATTTGACGAGTGGTGAAAGATCCAAGTAAACTTCGAATAGAGAAATGTGAATTCTGCATTTAGATTTATTGTTTGCTTGATGGATTCATATCTTTTCAATGCTTGAGTGACAGACGCATAACTGGATCAAATTAAAACAAATACAGTCTCGATGAATGGAAACTTTCATTGCTGTTATTGGAATATGTTATTTTTATGCAAGTACAATACCAATATGCCGACTTAAACATAAAAAGACAACAATAAGTAACATTACCTGAAGGTGAATAAAATAACATGTTGGTAAAGATTGTCTTTGTGGCAATTCAATCTCATATCTCGGAAAAATATCCGAATCAAACTGTTTGATTCTTCGATAACTTATGAATGATATCCGATACTGTAAGACCGTAGGAGCTCGAGAAGTCACTGAATGACGATGCGTAGGAGAATAAAAGTAAAGTTTAATCTGGTAATGCACGAAGTTGAACCGGAGTAGTCCGGTAATACTTTAAAGTTTTAAAATCAGCCTATGTCAAAATGTTAGTGATAATAATCACGTTTTTAGGTAGAAGGTCTAGACTAAAAGGTCTAATATGGAAACCTAAGATTTTATATTCTTAACTGCCCTACCAAAGAGCTCGACTACTAAGCTTGATTCTGTTTTACATATGTATTTCACTGACAATGAATTTGCTATAGATTTCACACATAAAGAGAGCTTGATTTGAAAAGTTATATAAAGGAGTGACTGACTGACGTCACATATTTAATATATTTCAGACTTAACTAGTTCAAATTCATTTAATGTAAGACAACCTGAATAACTCATTATTATACATGATACATATTTTACACTAGAATAAAGTGAGTGCCTGAACTGTGAAAGGCTGAATAGCTGATTAGCGGAATTATATTCGTTCGTCTTCACTTGTCCTACAAATACTTTTGTTTAGCACTGATGCTTGCTCATGTGATATTGCGCTATTATAATTCCCGAAGAAAGGTCCCAACTTAGGTTTGGGGACTTCACAAGGTTCCATAAAACTTAAATAGAGGAACTAAACCAAGAGTGAGATAGTTTTAAAATTTCACAATTCTGATGGTATATGCCCTCGTACATTGCAAGAATCTGACAGTAAGAAAGCTTGTACTCAGGATAGAACGAGCGAAGCCTTGTATCCAAGCCCAAAAACTAATTAATTTGCAGAAGTAATGAAGACGCTCAAATCGGAAGAACAACTTATTGGAGCAAAGAAAAATTGCCAATTTCAAATCGCAATATTAGTTACTGTTCTTTAACGAGTGGTGAAAGATCCAAGTAAGCTCGGATAGAGAAATGTGAATTCCACATTTAGATTTATTGTTTGCTTGATGGATTTATTTCTTTTCAATGCTTGAGTGACAGACGCATAACTGGCATAAAATTAAAAAATCGATTTCGTTTAACTCTTGCCCTGTGCTTTAAAATTTAATTTATCTTTCTATTATGACGAAACACTCTGAACATTCTTCCGCAAAAAAACAAGCCATAAAAATAAGTGAGAAATGGATTAGATGCTTCTTCCAAGATATTGGAAAATGGAAACAAAAAGAATGAGAGCTTCGCCGAGATTTGACAGTAGGACAGACGCCGACAATGATAATTTTGGATTTAAAGATGGAGGAGAAGCTCTTGCACTACTCCGTCTTCTTAAATTTTCGTTAAATCTTTTTGCGAGTCAAGATCTCCTCCGCTATCGAGAGATTAATTTATCTTTGCTTAGCGCGTTACCCTTGAGAAATGTACATACGCATTAACACTAATCTGAGAAATTGTTACACACCATATAACCTGAACACTACTTGAAACAACAACAACATGAAAACTTTCATCGCTGTTATTGGAATATGTAATTTTTATGCAAAAACAATACCAATATGCCAATACCAACTTCATATAATTGCAGTTCACTAAAGACAACAGATAAGTAACATTATCTATAGGCGGATAGAATAACATGTTGTAAAGATTGTCTTTGTGGCAATTCAATCTCATATCTCGGAAAATTATCCGAATCAAACTGTTTGATTCTTCGATTACTTATGAATGACATCCACTACAGTAAGATATATATAGGAGCTGATGATTTAATCTGATGGTGCACGAAGTTGAACCGGAATTAGTCCGTTACTACCTGAAAGTTTTCAAATTCCGTCTGTGTCAAAATTTGTATTGATAATAACCACCACGTTTTTAGGTAGAAAGTCTAAACTGAAAGCATATATTATTCTGGAAATCTTAAGATTTAATCGCATAACTGCACTACTAAAGAGCTTGACTTTTAAGCTTGATTCTGTTTTACAAGTATATTTCACTTCACATATAATATAGTGACTTAAGTTTATCAAGGACAGTCTGGATTACTCAATACTATGGTACAATATCTAAACTCTAATAAAGTGAGTGGTCGAATAGCAGTGAATAGCTGTTAAAGGTCGAATAGCAGAATAACGGATTTATATTCGCTCGTCTTCACTCGTCCTGCAAATACTTTGGTTTAACACTGATGCTTGCTCATGTGATAATGCGTCAATGTTTTTCCCGAAACAAAGTCCCAACTTAGGTTTAGGGACTTCACAAGGTATAATCAAACTTAAATAGCGGAACTAAGCAAAGAGTGAGGTGGTTTTAATATTTTGCGCAATGCGCGTGCGATATTGCGTTATTGTTTGTCCCGAAGAAAAGTTCCAACTTAGGTTTAGGGACTTCACAAGGTTCCATAAAACTTAAATAGCGGAACTAAGCAAAGAGTAAGATAGTTTTAAAATTTCACAATTCTGATGAAATATGCTCTCGTACATTGCAAGAATTATGTTGACTGTAGGCTATGTTACAAATGATGAAGGAATGAATCTTATCTCTTTGGCATGAAACATGAGTTGTTTTTTGTTGATACAAAAACACTCTGGGTCAGAATATGAATAAGCACAGACCATCTTCATTTTCATTCGAAATATCTAATCTTGGGTATCATCGATTGGTGTCGGACACCATTTTGGAAGGCACTGTTACCGAAACAAGATATACCATCTATATAATGGGAACCTTTGGTGTCGACGGGAGGAGGTGAAATCGGATTTGGAAGCTGATGATATGGGGATCGCATGAGGATAACACACCCATGTACCCTCGGTCAATTGGTGGGATAGTACAGGGCGAAATGAATAGCCAGGCAACTGTTCGAATCCCGACAGTAAGAAAGCTAGTGATCAGGATACAACGAGCGAAGCCTTGTACCCCCAAAACGTAACAGTGGTAAAATGTGTAATAGTGTAAACATATGGAAATACCGTTATGATAACACACTACATTGGAAGCGTATTATCTTAAATCAGTGGTTATTAACCTATGGGTAATTTCCCACTAGTGGGGAATAACAAAGGTTGCAGGTGGGGAATAAGGCCTCACCAGGGACTTGCTTGTTACGTCATAAGGACACATTTACAATGTTACAACACCAATATTTTCTTACAGATTCAACAGTTGCAGCGAGAATTATTAGTGGCAACACAAGAGCAGTTATTGTGGAGGAGAATGTCGATCAGGGCTTGAAGAAGCTTCAGGAATCAATAATATTAAAGCAACGATTTACGATTTCAATATACTGTAAAGCTATTCTAGCTTGACATTCTAATAACTTAATATGCACGAACAAAACTCTGAAGTAACATTTACTCTCTGTTTTCCCTTCGTGAACAAAAAAAAACATTTCTCTCAAAATCGTACCAACCTTAATTTAACCTGCTGGTTGTAAATGAATATTCAGAATCAGGAACACCCTTTTCAGCGGATGTCATTTTTCATTTCGAAACCGTAGATATAACGGTTTTTACTATTTAAGATTTTACATTTAAACTTCAAATACAATACTTAGCAGTACTAAAGAAGTACTATGGCGACATTTAGATTAAAACTCAATATAACGGTGAAAACACGATACGTCATATAAGTGATATGACGTCAACCATGGTGTCATAACACGATAGGTCGTTACGTCACATAAATATCAACAAATGACGAGTTGTCGTTATTCTATTTAAAAAGGTTCAACTTACTATTTTATTTTGAAAATGAACAATATTAATGAACAAAAGTTAAATCACTCAAACTAAACGCATGTATAAATCCACCCTCACAAAAAAATCCACTTCGTCACTTCTGAAACAAATCTTTCTGAATAGATTTTCAGAATATTTTTGAATATAAAGCTGAAGACAAACGCGAATGACGTGAATCGGAATTACTTTGTGAAGTTCATTCATACTTTCATGAATTGTGGGCGAGGCATCGCGTGATGTAGAGGTTGGATTTCTCAGACCATATGGGTGATTTTGCCTTTTCAATAAAATATGAAGACAAACGCGAATGACGTGAATCGGAATTACTTTGTGAAGTTCATTCATACATTCATAAATTGTGGTCGAGGCATCGCGTGATTTAGAGGTTTAATTTCTCAAACCATATGCGTAATTTTGCTTTTTCAATAAAATATGAAATAGGCGCTTAAATAGATTCCCTTGAATTATATAATTGACATGGTAGCTTATATACAATACAGATTGGAAACTCAATATATCAAAACTTCAATGAATAAAACCATCAGTTAATTATGATCAAGGGCTAGGGCTAGTTTGTCACATAAGCAAATGTTTCAACTCGAAGTAATATTTTTTATTTGTTACCAATCATGCGGCAAGGGAGTCAACAAAGCATTCAATATGATTGATTATAGTTTCATTCACAGCCGCTCAACCATGACATGTTATTATGACATTAAACTATATCTAACCATCGCCTTCGCTAATATGCCATCTAGGGATGGGCGTTTTCGAATCATGAAAGATTCGAATCAAATCCGAATCTTTTTTGTCGAATCGGATCGACTCCGAATCGAATCAGGCTTTCTAACAAAAAATGGAGAGATTTCACTTTATCAGCCACAATATGGAAAGATTAGGATTTATTAAGTTTTAAAAAATGATAAAATACTACAGGAAGTCAAAAACTTTGCAAAAAAAAATCAGCACATGAAAATAAAGTATAAAAGGTAAAGAATTGTGGGAATATTCAATACAAAAAAAAAAAAAATTAGATACACTCATTGCACAAGGAATACAAGTGCTTCGACATGTCTTCCTGTTCCCAGCAGTCGAAAACACTCGTGAACTAGGGGTAGATGTTGCTGAAATGCACATGTATTTTCGTGCCATGTTTTGCAAAAGGGGTATCTGATTTTATTTTGCTCCCACCACTTAAGTGGATCGCCAGAACCACCTTTTCTTTGAAATACTGCTTCATCTCAGTTGTGATATGATCACTTTCCCCACTGCTCTGTGGGCCTTCTGAATCATACGCAAGAGTGATAAGTGATTCAAGAGTTACAGTTTTGAATTTGGGCGTTGGAGGTGTGGATTTGGATGTGCATGGTCCTTCATCCACAGCAGAACTTGTTATAGGTTGAGGTGTAGTTCCTTTCTTGCTTCTTTGTTCCTTCAACAATTCTGCCTCCATTGTAAATTTGTAAATTTCACTTCTCCCTCATCCGCCTCAGGTTTCGAAAAATGCTCCCATACAATCGAGGGTTTTTTAATATCAGTCATTGTAAACATAATTTAGTTTAGTTTTTATTTTGCCTTAAATATAAAAATTTACTAGGGTAGTTGGCCTTGGTGAAATATTAATGAAATGGAAACTGCGAGATTATCATTAATTAAAAAGTAGGACCGACGTTATAATATCAGCCTAGCCTAGCAAGCCTAACTGGAACTTGAGTCAAGGACAATTAAT
>JAUELA010162839.1:0-13467 GCA_031471845.1 Boltenia villosa | reverse complement strand
AAAAGAGAAATACACCTATTGCACGGGATCCGGGCATTTCGCCAACGTTCAAGAAATATCTTAGGATTAGGGTTTGAAACACGCAGAGAAAAAATGCTAGATATAATTTTTTGAATGTTGATAAAATGTCCCGCTCTGCAAATGAAGACGAAATGTCCGTTGGCTAAATGTCGTGGTTTCCTATTGCACACACGAGAAACAATATAGTACAGGGATGGCGAACCACTGACCCGCGGGTCACGACCCACCACCTACATTTCAGTGACCCACCACCTACAATTCAGTGACCCACTTCGCTTTTTGGTATTTATACAAAAAAAATAATGTTCGAATATACTACTGTGAGAAGAGCTTTCAGGCAACCATGTACTTCTTTATAATTTAGGAATTCATTAATGAACGAAGATTTTAATTAGTACTTGGCAACTCAGTCTTCCCAGTGTCACCCTTTACTCATTCCAGGTTTGCCAGTTTGGCCTTTTCGGGGCCAAATTCTTGAAATTTGGACTTTTTTCGATTCGTTTGGCCTCAGAAAATCGGTTTGGCTTATTTGGCCTTGTTCTTTATTTTTTTCATTTTTTAAACTGAAATACACCTATTACACAAGACAACTTAAGTAAATTTGGGACCCACTTATTTTTTTTCTAAATTAAGGTATCAAAAGTCACCCAGTCAATTTAAAAGGTTCGCCATCCCTGATATAGTAGAATCGATTAAAATTGCTAAAAACTTCGTGGTTAGGACAAAAGACTACTATCAGGTGATCACCTACCTGCATATTTACTCACTGACTATTTTACCAAATAAATAAAATATTGAACTTTGAAAGGTCATTGACCTTTCTCTCGCATTGTGATGTCATAGTAGCAACACGTGTTGTCTTGTATCGTGTATTCAGTAGCGTGGGAACTATTTGATAAGATCATCATCAGCTGTTGTGTAAAGGTCAATTACCTCTCTATATACTCAGTATGTTTGACGGCTGATTTGTAAGAATGGAATTTGAAACATCAGTAGGTTAAAAGTTACCATGACAAAATGTATACTCAGAGGTAATGTGCAAAAGGATATTAAACTCGTATGAAGATATTCCGTGGAAAAATAGGAACTTTTTACTTCAGTGCGCAACTAATTAACCCTAAATCGGCAATAACAGGCAACGGTTTTAGGTTAGGGTTAGTGTATGTTTAGAGTGTTTGGGTGGGTCGGAAAACGCATTTAGTTGTTGCATTCGCATCTAACGAAAAAAGTATCGCATGCGCATTGTTTTCTCGGGTCGCGCATTACTTTGAAAACCGCGCGCGGAATGGATCCAGCCTGCACTTGCAGTTTATTCGGTCCGCTGGTACTCATGCAAATCGAAATGTATATAAAAGTTTTATACTCTACCACCCGCAGAAAATGCTGCAGTGGATTGTACATTATTTTTGTTTTTCATCTTCGTATCTTATCTAGGTTAATCGACCAAAAATGCAGGATTTTTTTCAGGTTATTTGCTACTTATATCCAGGCTACTAGCTTTCGTATCGCCGGGTACTAATCATAAGAGTTTCGCCTAACTACTAACTTTCGCCCGGATATGTTTCCGCCGAATGCCCGAGGTACACCAGATGTTATGTGACCTCATATGGGCCCCTGTTCTCATCATGTCTCTCGGTGCCGAACTCCTTCCGAGGGCCCCTGTCGACACCGAGGGTTTCCACTCTGTACTATGTGTTTGATGGTATTACCTTTGATAAAATATTGAAACAATAAGACCTATGAATTCAAAACCCAAATGCCCAAATGTATTCTATTTAATGTATATGTTTAAAAACGTTAAGCTAACGTTGTAAACAAACAAGTTTCGTGTGTATCAGCGAGGTCTTATTTTTTCAAAAATTATTACTGTCCTCTATAAAACGTTTGCCTACCGTACCCATGTTGTAGCGTGAATATTACAAACACTCCTCAAAAAGAAGAAGAAAGGGAAATAAAAAATATGATACACGATTGTAAACTCGATAACACAGAGTTTATTGAACTTTTTGAAAACTCTCAACCTCTAATTGTGTGGTCAGTATTGTTTGTCTAATATCAAATCTTTAAGTACTTATATTGTCAAAAGTGGTTTTAGATGACCTTTGACCCGAAGTACAATTCAAATGGCAATCAATCAAGTCTCAACTTCTTCAATAAAGAGAACAAAGGGCTGATGATTATAAAGTACACAGTAATGGAGAAAAACTATCAGTTGAGTAGCGAGTAGCGTATAGTGGCACAGAGTTTATTGAACCATTATATTATCTCCAAACACGTATGAGTTGTTGTTTAATCGGCCACTGTGTGTACGGTGTGTATTAACCTACTTGTTGTCACTACATTGCATCTTGCAATGTCATCAACCATTCAGTTGGTTTTAGTGACATGTCATATTTTTCCATACTGACCACTGTTTTCCGAATTTTGAATTTTAAAAAACGAAAAATAAAAATTCTATCTATCTTGATGAAATATCATTAATTCTGTTGTCATATATGGCTTGATTGATTTGAAGAGAATATATTTGATATATCTCCATTCCGATGATCCGATGCTAGTACAGTAATATCATTTAAAAATGCCCGCAATTGGTACCTGGATTTTCCACTCTTGATTTGGTAAAATGCGACCAGCAGCAAATATCGTCGCAATAATGGGAGGATGGGAGAAATTTACGAATGAAATTTCGGTTTTCATGCATCATAATATGAAACGTCTATAAATACCTGATATGTTGTGAGTAAGAGTTTCATATCTAAGACCGTGTACTATTTAGCCGCGAGGTAGTAAACATTGTTACGAATATTAATTGTGTACATTATTATTTTTCATATTCATATCCGCATGTACCATTTCTCCTATGGTTTTGAACCGTTCTGGGGAGACAATTATAAATCATTGAAGGAATTATTTCATCAACAAAATAAGTATTATTAGTCAAAATTAAGTGTGTGATGACGTATAAATTTGGTGACGTAGTTTCATACTAAGTGTCTTGCAAAATTTTTCGAATCAGGACGGTGTCACGTGACCTTACTTCACTGAAAGGTCGAGTCACCACTTCCTCCCACGATGAAGTTCTTCACGCACATAAGATGTGGTGGTCGTGTGGTGCAGCCATGTATAAACCCGATATGGCTTTTTGTAGAAATGAGGGTGAATATTCAAAAATAATCAATTCCAAATTAATAAATCACGCATGTGAATGTTGTGAACTTTGAATTGTGTTTGTAACTACAGTACATGCTTGTACTCTGCCAGCTTCAACAAGGAAGTTTCCTTTTACCAACACTTTTATGTAGTTGGAACTAACATGTTCAGAAAAAACAAGAGGCAATGAAAGCTTAGGAATGCTCAAGTAGACTGAAGGTTGTAAACTTTAAATTGTGTTTGTTGCTAATCTGATGCGATGTTAAAAGACTTGAAGATGGAGCGTTTTCATCATATAATTATTTAGATTATGATTTTTAATAAATACATTCATTAGACATGTATACTCTACGATAATATCCACAAAAATAAGAACAAACAACATAAAGTCGGAGTGAATGGTTTTGCGTAGTTATAATTTTTTTTTCTCTATTTTTAGTTGTCTCCTTTTTCCGTGCGTAAGATATCTGACGCAAAAGTGCCGTTGGCATTTGACGTCGTTTCGACGTTGTAAAAGAGAATTTGTGGTTTCTCTCGTTTTAAAGGAAATTTTTGCAACGCTTGACTGAATCCAAATGACGTCATTGAAATATTTGTACCTTTTGAGAAATTTTTATGATGTAATCAAACTCTTATGCCCATACATTTTACAGTATTTCATACGTTTTTTTGTTGCTTCATACCTAATCCGGGCAATATATTATCGTGTGCTAAAATGATGGCAAAACTCAGCACAGAGTTGTAGCTTATTAAAAAATTGTAGCTTATTAATTTGTGAATATAATAATCATACCAAAGTTTTATGCTATTCCCAAGCATTAAAGAATTATCATATGTTCCTTTGAATACATTTCAACGCCAGGAGAAATTTACAAATGTAAATTGAGATGTTTTGGTTTTGAAACCTTTCTGGTAGTAATTTCTCCCTGGCTAGTAATTTCGTTACTTCACGAAAATAAACAAATACATTCCCGAATGCTTTTTTCGTACATTTATTACATTCTCAATCCATTAAAGTGTTATAAGCATAAGTCATTGTATTTATATTTAAGGTCTGCCCAGTCTAATCGTCTTGGGAAGGCCAAGACAAACAACCACATCCCGAAGATGAAATTCAACTAAAAGTCTGGGTTAGACAAGAATTTGAAAAGCCAAGGTTCCCATGTCCAGTATTTACCGCACAGCATTCCAGTCTACTCTATAAACAGAGGAAGCATGAGTAAAAATAACTAAGTGTGACCAATGTTTAGGCATCATTTTCACACCAGCAATAATGGTAACCTGGTCCTGGCGCACCTAACCTGATAGACAATATGATAAATTGTCTCATATTTACAAAACACGATAAAAAATGAGGCAAAAATGTGTTATCTTTTAAGCGTTCTGGAAGAAAGAAGAAGCAACCGACCGTAAATACGTCCGACAGGATACAGAAGTGATAAAATTGCCTTCCAAATGACTAATTGTGTGATTTTATGATTTAGGAATTCCTCAGCTTCATTGAAATTCCGCCTATTTCCTCATATATATTACGTCATCAATTAAGATGTAGATGACGTAATCACTTGGATAGAAACAATTCAATTATGTGGTGATAGGATATATCAACTGAATCAAGTAAACATGTGAAACACAAAAGCCTTTTTGACCCAACAAGGCCATGCATGATCGTAAGTTAGTTAAGTGTGGTTCTTATCAGTGGTGGGGATTGGGCGACGGTTCATAGCGTAGGGCTACCATATGACCTCTTTTTGAAGGACATGTCCTATTTTTTCAAGAAAAATGAAATGTCCTCCGAAGTCACTCAAAAATGTCAAAAAGACCTCCTTTTTCCATTTCGTATTAGTTGCAGTTATATATTTATCAAGAATTCAAATGTACTAGAGTACTATCCGTGACACCTGGGGTCACCAACATCTCAAAACAGCATATTCATCATCATTTCGGAAATTCGCCGAAGGATTTTAACCAATAAAAATTTCCTGTTGCTATTGTGCCGACAGTATTTAATTATAGCAAAAGCGACGCCTGCGCAGTAACGCAAACCCCGAATTGAAAATTTTGTGAAATAATGTTGAAACACTCGGTGGGAATGTCGAATGGCATTGTATAGACCTTCCTCTTTTGGGGTGATGTAAATATGGTATCCCTATCATAGCGTTCATTCTGTTTTCATTACTTGTATCTTGATCTGCGCTTTTTTATGTTTCGGGATCTGGATACCGCGATAACTCGCGCAAATCTTGTTTTCTATTTTTGTTGCTTGTTTAATCCATGTACCACTGTGGAAATTTACCAGATCTTACAATGAAATCTACCGGTTTTCATTATAATTATGATTCAAATGCTCCTGAAATGATCAATATTTAAACCTCTTTTTCTCGTCCACCGTCTTGGCGTATGCTTGATTTCCAAAACCCACTCATCACTAGTTCTCATATAGTTTAAATCAGCTATGTCCAACCCGCGGCCCGCTCGAAGGTTTTGTGCGGCCCAATTGATCACTCAATCTTGTAAGAGCACTGTGTCCTTGGCAACACGGCAGCGTAAGCAAAGATATTACGTTCATAATAGTCTTTTGATTTATGATTAAACTATTACCGCATTGTCAATGTAAATTTCATTACCGATGTAGCGTGGTCGTTTCAATTGTAATAATTTATATATTTGTAATTTGCTTTGAACTTAATTAGATGTGCAATAAATTGTCTGATCTTGTTGAGTTGTGCGGCCCACAGCAAATAGTGATGCATTTTTTTGGCCCAATAAGGCATTTGGGTTGGACATGGCTGGTTTGAATGAATTGAAAACAATTTCTTTCCTTGGATCAGTCATTGGCGAGATGTAACTCTATTAACATTGACGAACTTGTTCTGGACTCTATTAAATTCCATACAGCGAACACAAATCATTCGAGCGCTGAAGTCATATATATTGTTAGCATATATGCCCGAGATATATGCTCCATTTACGTGCATAAGGGGCCAAATCAAATACGCACCACCACGTAGAGATTGTGTTGAGGTTATGTTTATATATTGTCAAACAATAACGTTATTTCTCCAATTTTCGGGAAATCTTCTTGCGAGAAGATTTCATCGACACGCATATACATGAACATGCACGGCGCTATCAAGAGATTAATTTCTCTTAGTGTAGTAGAGTGGTATCCTTGAGCAAGGTACTACGAAAATTGTCGAAATATTTGTATATAAAGCTTCCACACACCTCATGCCCTAAATGACCTTATATATAGCGGGCTTTAACACCCTTGAAACGACAATTTCAAACAAACAATATGGACGTTTTTGAAGATTGAAGGATATCTCGTTGTAACCGTATTCTTTTTCATAGTATTCTTTCCGTATTCTTTCTCTATAGTTCATTTTTTATTATTTGTTATTCTCTCGATTCCTAAGAAGACGATTTCTTACCTTATAAGGTAGTTTAAAGTACTTGAGATATTACTCCCCTTTTTTGAGGAATTTTAACCCCCAGATACTTTATTAGGGTTAATTTGAAAAGCCATTCGTAATGGCGCATGATGTAATAATGAAAATAAAAGTGGAAATGCTAGTTGAAAAGGAAATTAGATCAAAATGGGACAGAAATCAATAGTCGATGACACTTAGGTAAATTGAATCGTGAGTTATACATGAATTCCCATAGATGGTAAATCACAAGCTTAATAACACAGTGAAATTGAAAGGAACTGATCATTTACACCTTCATAACAAGTTCTACTATATTATAGATAACTTGCGGCAAGATCTAGTTTTTCTAATTCATACAAGTATAAAATTTCATTCGTAATATTTCCATCCAATTGAAGTAAGCTACTGTATAATGAATGAACAGCATTATGAATAACTGTGTGACGTTAGTGTAAATCGAAAACCTGATTGAAGGAGTGTGTAAATAGGACGAAAATACGCTTTTATCTTGATTAAAGGGATATCATATAACACAAAATACATTAGCTTGCTCTGAGCTGGCATTTGGGAGAAAGCAAAGCTCTAATGAGTGAGCCAGGGAGTTTCTTATGACTTGGGTGCAAATATAAATAGACATGTTTAACTTACAAACGTCATACAGTGTTGCTAATAAATCACTGTTAATAAGGTGGTAAACAAATTATTTTCGAAAACTTCGCTTTTACCTGAAATTGAACTGAAAATTGTTATATCCCACATCATAGCGTACACCAGTGGTTCCAATACTGTGATCTGAAAGGTTGTGTAGGGTGCTTTGCGAGTTAAGGTTAAAATTTCAGATGGATACAATGTCAAATACTTTAAGGGCTGCCCGATCACATGCCTCCATCATCCAATGGAAAATAGTGGTAGCATTTTGATTTAAATACAGACTTATATATATATTGACTTAATGACTCCTTGATAAAAATTCAATAGAATAATGTGGAAATGGAAAATGATGGAAGGGTTTTTAATTGCTATCAATATAAACTATATTACTGTGTTATGGTTATATGTAAAATATATCCTAATGACTTATATTTTAAATGTTAACAAAATGGTGTTATTGGATGTTGTTTAAGACGGCAATAAAATGACTTGTATTAAAAATTAAATGCCACCTACAATTCACTCATTCATAATATTATTGTATAAACAATCATCAATCTTTCAATTGTTTTGAAAATTCTTAATGAAGACATTCCAAATATTTTTCACTCTATTTAAATAAATTCTCATGGTTAAAAAAAAAAATATTTTACGTCACAGTTATTCACTGACGTCATCCACACGACAGGAGTTCAACCGCGATCGAAGAACGCGTTTTCTAAACACCAAAAGGAATGAACTTCGTATCGTTTTTCTCTAAATTCTTCGGCTCTGCGTGTGGTCTCAGAGTTGAGTGTACTGTAGAATGTAACGATATATGGATCCGACAAAAAGTCTTTCGTCGCCGAAAATGGTTTCACTCGTCATCCACTACGCAAAGTTGCCACAAACTAAAAGAATTTCACTTCGTGCTTTTCAAGTATCGTTATCTATACATTCTTCTTACTGTGGGTGGTCCTAGAGTTGATTGAACTATAGGCCGTATTGTTATCAGTGTAATTAATGAATGTAAACGACGAAGTTGTCTTCAACGTTGAGTTGTGATGGTTAGATTACCTGACATAACTGCTGGGAAATCATTCAAAAATATTTTCAATATTTCTTGGAAAAAGGCTAGATAAGGTCTATGGGTCTACCCCTCTTACAACCTCTACTACGCCCCACAACCTCTTATACTATGTCTCATCAGTTCTTTTCCTCTTTGTAGGTTTATCATGTAACTTGAGACATAACTCTTGGAAAATCATTCAAAAATATTTTTCAATATTTCTTGGAAAAAGGTAGATGAGGACTGTGGGTCTACCACTCTTACAACCTCTACTATACCCCGGCAACCTCCGATACTATGTCCCATTGGTTCCTCTTCCCTTTTGTAAGTTCATAATGTAACTTGAGATGTTTTTGTGTTCCTACTCTTCATTTTTATGTCCTGTTTTTACGTAATTAAATAGAGATCCTTCATTTTTCATTACACACTAGACAAAGATATGATGGTGAGGTATAACCACAGTACGGTAATCTTATCACGCATTTACACATTTTCCGTTGTTTGACCCATTTTAGTACGACATATTTTTATGACTGATGAGATCAAGGAAGTTCAACTTGACCAAAGATAAATTGAATCCGTGAAAGGTTTCGGGAGAAAATGTAAATGCCTGGAGTTCATTAGGTGATCGTACACCTGTTCTCGTTTATCAAGATAATGCATGTCCCAGTGTGATTCGTATCCAGTCAAAGTAAATTGTGCAACATTCCAGAAGAATGATTTATTCGTGTTATCTTTCTTCATTATCATGTTCAGGTATTCAATGTAAAAGGAGGTCAATATTTGATTTTGTTCAAAATGTAGTGGAATTCATCCCACAAATATGTTATCTAGCTACGAAAACAACAATTAAATTCTTGAATGGATGAATAACTATGCAACCTACATTCATCAGTCGAATTCGGAAGAATTCTTTGCATTGCTCGAAAGACTGAGGTAGTAAACAACTACTGTCATGTATTTACCTATGTTAATCAAATATGGAATGAAGCCACGAAGAAAATCTACTCATAAAGCAATATTTTATCTCCACCTGAAGAGTTTTGATTGGTTTTGTTCTGTTCATTATGATAATATTAAAATAATATTGAAATCTTTCACTGAATATTTGTAAGTCGACCATCCTGTCGATTTATGTTTCCTATTAGTTGGTTATAACAAAAAGTCACAGAAAAATCGACCATCCTGTCGATTTATGTTTCCTATTAGTTGGTTATAACAAAAAGTCACAGAAACGAAATAAAGAGGGTTAGCTTTATGGGTTTAGGAATTCGGATTAGGCGATCTTTAGTTTTAGCAGGTTAAGGTTGGTGGTAGTGTTAGAAGATTAGGATTAGCGATATTTTCCCGAGACTTTTCCCTGTAATATTTTACTACAATCTACTAGTTGAAGATCCAATGCATTGCAAGCCACATTGTTGCTCAAACAAGAATGGAATTTGGAAATAATGTAAAGGTTGGTCTTGTTTGTACAGTTAGATTACGATTATATTTCATGAGCTTATTTCGCTAGATAATAATATCAACATTCTTCAGGCACGACATAATATAACTTAATGCAACTAGATACTGCAATGGAGTCTGAGGAAGCTAGACATCATAATCTAGCGAAATCTTACGATACATTACTTTCAGCTGTGTCCAAATCTAATTATTATTTACACAATATTATATGTCTGGGATTGACTTGATACATTGCATTGCATTGTCAGACTCAACGTTGGTGGGCTCAGTGTTACGAACTTTTCCCCCATAGGTTACAGACATTGACTAAAGCTCTGGATTATTCGACTGAGTAGGTTTGATTGATTGGAAAATGTGAGATAATATCAAATATAGACAATGACCTAATGGTGAGCACCTGTGTGTTAATATGGGATTAGCTGTGACAAATTGTTTGATTAATGAGTATTTTATAGCAATGCGGTTAAGTCATTTGCTAATATTAAACAGAACGTGACTCATTTTGCACCATGTCCAGCGCTCAACTGTCACTTAGGAATTTGCGAATCAATTCGATTCGAATCTTAACTTATTCGAGTCATAATCTTTAATTTGAATCGAGTCGGAATGAAATTATGATTATTCTATTGTTATAATGATCTAGTTCGACAACTTAATTAAACGAAATGAAGAAAAAGATTACGCTATATCGGTACATAGTTCAACTTTCGACAGTGAAGTCTTGTTATGTATAAATTTATCAACGATTTCTGATTGCACCTGAGAGAATCATTCTACCTTTCCACATTTTTCAACCATTATTTCAATTCTGTAGATACTGCTTCAGATGCTAGCTCTATGAAGAGACAGTACAGTATGACTTCAAAAGATACCACCAGCTTGTCTTCTTACACGAGTATAACAAGGAGCAGAATAGAAAAATAAATATTATCGACATTTAAATGTATATGCAATGATTTGGATACCAAGTCCCATATCCAGACCCTCTATGCTCTCAAATGGGTACGATGAACCATGGTTGAGAAACCAGTACCCAAATCTCCTCCCACGTAGAATGCCCCCTCGATCTGAAAAAAGTAGCACAATTTCCAATCTCTATATATAAAGAACTTTCCACCAAATCCAACCATTAAACATGACTCAAGTCAGTAGATAAAGTCCTTTCAAACTCTGTCATTTCTCAATTTTAAAATTCATAAAAACTGCTTGGTTGTCTTTGTGATAATATTCAGGCCAAGTCGAAACCAGTAACCTCATGTAATGAGAACATAAAAGAACCGAGCGTCGTTTCTCCTTCTGTTGTCATCTTACGACACAATTAATCTGGAAGCTCTCAATTATTGTCTCAATATTTTGACATCACTTAAATGACAATTAGTAAGATGTGACACAGCAGTCAATAGTGGTTTCATGATGGAAAGTTCATTCAAAGTTCATGAAAGAAAAAAAGTTTTCACTAGTTCATCAACCTTATGTCCGACAGGGCCGGGTTTAGGATTAGGGCTAACACTGGGTTTAGGGATGTTGGCGTAAGATAAAGCATTTGACGTTCGTAATTTAGTAATTTTCCGGCGCCGCTAGTCGGGGGTCAATTGTCGGGGGAAGTTGTCCGGGGGCAATTGTTCTAGTGGAGGGCAGTTTTCGGGGACAGTTGTCCTGGGGCAGTTGTCGGGGGCAGTTGTCCGAGGGGCAATTCTCGAGATACAATTGTCCGGGGCAATTGTCAAAGGTCAATTGTCCCAGGGGGTAATTGTCCGGGTGGCAGATGTATCCCACGTAGGATGCCCCCTCGATCCAGAATAAGTGATACAATTTGCAATGTATATATATAAAGAACTTTCCACCAAATCCTACCATTAAACATGATCCAAGTCAGGAGATAAAGTCATTTAAAACTGTCATTTCTCATTTTAAAACTCTCCAAAAACCTCTTGGGTGGTCTTTAGAATATTATTCAGGCCAAGTCGAAACCAGTAACCTCGTGTAATGAGAACATAAAATAATCGAGCAACGTTTCTCCTTCTGTTGTCATCTTGCGACATAGTTAATCTGGAAGCTCTGAAATATTCTCTCAATATTTTGACATTACTTAAATGACAATAAGTAAGATGTGACATAGAAGTCAATAGTGGTTTAATGATGGAAGGTTCAATCAAAGTTCATGAGAGAAAAGAAGGTATCACTAGTTCATCAGCCTTATGGTCGACTGGGTAGGGTTTAGGATTAGATCTAAGACTGGGTTTATGGATGTTGGCGAAAGATAAAGCATTTGACGTTCGTAATTTAGTAATTTCGCCGGCGCCGCTAGTCGGGGGGGAAGTTGTCCGGGGGCAATTGTTCTAGTCGGAGGGCGGTTTTCGGGGACAGTCGTCCTGGGGCAGTTGTCGGGGGCAGTTGTCCGAAACGGAATTCTCGAGGTACAATTGTCCGGGGCAATTGTCAAAGGTCAATTGTCCTAGGGGGTAATTGTCCGGGTGGCAGATGTCTCCCACGTAGGATGCCCTCTCGATCCAGAATAAGTGACACAATTTGCAATGTATATATATATAAAGAACTTTCCACCAAATCCTACCATTAAACATGATCAGGAGATAAAGTCATTTAAAACTGTCATTTCTCATTTTAAAACTCTCCAAAAACCTCTTGGGTGGTCTTTAGAATATTATTCAGGCCAAGTCGAAACCAGTAACCTCGTGTAATGAGAACATAAAATAATCGAGCAACGTTTCTCCTTCTGTTGTCATCTTGCGACATAGTTAATCTGGAAGCTCTGAAATATTCTCTCAATATTTTGACATTACTTAAATGACAATAAGTAAGATGTGACATAGAAGTCAATAGTGGTTTAATGATGGAAGGTTCAATCAAAGTTCATGAAAGAAAAAAAAGTTATCATATCATAAGGTATCATTTCATAAGCCTTATGGTCGACTGGGTAAGGTGTATAATTATGGCTAAGACTGGGTTTAGGGATGTTGGCGGAAGATAAAGCATTTGACGTTTGTAATTTAGTAATTTTGCCGGCGTCGCTAGTCGGGGGGAAGTTGTCCGGGGGCAATTGTTCTAGTCGGAGGGCGGTTTTCGGGGACAATTGTCCGGGGGCAGTTGTCCAGGGGCAATTGTCGGGGTACAATTGTCAGAAGTCAATTGTCCCAGGGGCAATTGTCCGGGACAGTTGTCCTGGAACCGTCATTTCAAACTCTGTCATTTCTAAATTTTTAAATTCTCTAAAACTTCTTGGGTGGTCTTTAAAAATAATATTCAGGTCAAGTCGAAACCAGTAACCTCATGTAATGCCAATCTAAAAGAATCGAGCATTTTTTCTCCTAATGTTGTCATCTTGCGAAGTTGCAACACAATTAATCTGAAAGCTCTGAATTGTTGTCTCTATATTTTGACATCACTCAAATGACAATTAGTAAGATGTGACACAGTAGTCATGATGGAAAGTTCAATCAAAGTTCATGAAAGAAAAGAAGTTGTCACTAGTTCATAAACCTTATGGCCGACAGATTCAATATTCTGTCGCGAAATAAATATCGTCGCTAATAACTACACATAGATTGTCATTGTATCCAAAGAAACGAGCGTAAAAGCCTCATTTATTTGCTATAAAGTCATAAATTTGTATGCCAATGTATATTATATTTTTATTCATTTGATGCATGTTTGAAATTCTTACCTTTCAAGTAAATTTAT
>JAUELA010162728.1:0-13475 GCA_031471845.1 Boltenia villosa | reverse complement strand
AACACAAAGGTATAAAACAGGGGGAATATTTTGTATATAAATGAAATCGTGTGAATTGGGAGTCAAAACAAAGTGTCTAATTCCAAAAGACCCAAAACTTGCAATGCAAAAGGTTGTAACATTGGATGAAATGTTTAAATAATAAAATCTATACATGTGATGCAATTATTGAGAACAAACATTTTTACATTTCTATAGAAAACTTTATTAATAAAAATCCAAGATTATAGTTGTCGACATTTAACCCTCATAAAATTTTAATATTGTTTGTTACTACATTTGCAATCAAAGTTTGAGATGGAATGAATCACTATAATTCAGTTGGACATGTAAATATTGTGCCACCTTGTGGTAGACTGGTCTTCTATGCATCACCTCAGAATATGTTGACTGAAAGTACTATTCACTTAATGGACGTATCATTGGGATAGAGGTTAATCAGGGCCATTTCTACCATTAGGGAAGACTTGGCGGCCACCTACAGTAGCAAAATTTTAGGGAGCGGCGAAAGGACGGAAAAACAGCGAAAAAAATTAGCAAATTAGGAGAAAAAATGAAATAGAGAAAAATTAAAAGAAAGAATTGTTTTCACAAGCATACAGAACAATAACTTAATAATTGTTTACTTTGATCTGTGCCAAAACAAGCAAGAAAATGGTTTTCCTAATTTGTTCGTAGCTCTTTCCCTTTACCAATATCAATGGCAAGTATCAAACCCAAATTGATAAAAACCTATCTGCGGAGTTTCATGACCCAAGAGAGACTCGTGAGACTAGCCACAATTTCAGTAGAAAAAGACATAGCTTACCAGCTTGACATTAGAGATCTTATTAGAGACTTTGCTAAAATAAAGGTGCCATTGGATTGAGAGAAGGAACCCAAAAGACCATTGAATTTAGAAGAGAAAGAGAAAAATTTAAACAACGAAATAAAATAGCATGAAGAGTGCTTATTTAGTTATTTAATGTTTGACATGTTTTATTGTTTCATGTTGAATAAAAGTTCTTTTATAATTCTTCTAGACTGGGTGACAGGGGGAGAGAGTAATGGTAATAAAAAGGGAGGGGGCGGTATTTTCAATTCTTGCCTAGGTGGCAAAAAACCTAGAAACGGTCCCGGGGTTAATGTATGTTTTTCTAAATGTACTTCAGTAAATCTAAATTGCTGCATAAATTACCTTTCCATTCATGGCTGCTTTATTTCCATTAATGACTGCTTTGTGCAGTGGTTCTATGTCCTCTATTTGAAGCTCGCATTGATGCCAAGGATCTATCAACAGTTCACGAACATTGCATTGCGTAACGACATCAGAAATTGCGATGAATAGATCGAGGTTCATGTCAGAAATGGATCCAAACACAAGTTTGAAGATCTGGAAGAATATTTTAATAATCTCCTTGTATGTGATGTAATTTTACTAATAGCGTTTAAATCAAGATCTCGCATTTCAATTATAATTATAACATCTGTCAATCAATAGACCTTATATCACTTTTGACACATTTGCAACTTTGCCAAATTTGTGAAATTTTACATCAATGGTGAAACCCTAATATAAGGTTAAAGACTATGATTGCTGCAAGAAGAAAATATTCAACGGTTATTTTAATTGTTTCTCTTTTTTTTCAATTTGCGAAACATTTCGAATTTTTAGTATTGATTGAAATCAAATTATTATGATCCTACAAAAAAAAGCTGCATAAATTATCAGGAAAATTGAATCGGAATAATACAGACGGTAAAGCAATGTTATCTTTCTTTTTCACAACATTCATATTATTCATAGACAAGAGGGGTTTGTAAAATAAATTGTGAATTACAAAGGTTTTGGTCAAATGAAAAAGTTGGAAACAACTGATCTATAGGAGCTTATGTCATGTTCAATACCTTTGCATCCTTGGCAGATTTCACGAAACTTCTGATTGATCTTGCCGACAAGTTGCAACCCTTCCACACCAATTGCTTCACGTCGCATAGATCACAAATCGAACCAACTGAAGCAAAACCTTCTTCATTTAAATCTGGATTATCGCTGATGTCAAAATCATTGATTTTTGTCTGGGTCTGGTTTAACAAAATAATTCAGAAGTTAATATTTTTTTATAATTTGGCTTAATACATCATTTACCACAAATGTATAAAGAACCAATATTTTTCTGAGTTGTGGAACCAGTAGATATCTCCCCTGAGCCTCCCCTGAGCATTTAGTTCCACAAATTTGGGCAACACAACGTCTCTCGGTTGGTATATTTAAACGTTAATAATCACCTATTCACAATTTCACGACTTGGGCAACCAAGTAAATATAAATGAGGGACAGGATTATTATGATTTTATGTTAAATAATATCTGAAAATCCACCTCATCCCATGAATTGTTCTTTTTCATGTTTTTCACCAGCTCGATATCGAAATGACTCTTAACTGAGATAAATTTCATCACCTCTCCATTCATGTTGTCAGCCATGATACTCATCAGTTCTGCATTGAGGCCGCATCTCACAAGTCGAACCCGTTTCAACTGGGTGCGACGCATCACAGAGGATAGCGCATACATTCCATTCGGTGTGAAGACTTGATCTTCGAAATCGATCTCAGAAACATGAGATTGAATGAACTCGCCATCGTTAGTTTCGTAGAGGGAAGCGAACAGCTCGAGTTTTGCTGCAGATTCAGTTGCTTGGTGAAGATGTTGCGCGAGACTCTGCCGCAGGATTCCTCGCTTCTCGTCGATGTTGGAAACTATGAACAGAAGATGGTGATAATGATGTAATAAAGCTTGTAATTTATCATCCCTGCATACCTGAGTTTGAGAAAAGATGTTTGTATGCTGCTTCGTACGTTTTCATGTTCAAGAGCACGCCGATGACGAATCGTAACACGATAGAATACTTATCGCTGAATAATCGCTCTTGCACGAAAGTGCGGAATGTCTTCAAGTCCATCTGGATGATATATAGAGCCGTCAGCAGTTCCTGAAGCGATTGATGCGAAAAGAACAGGCGATAGTCGCCTTCGAGTAAATGTTGACTGAGTGGAGTAGAACCCGGCACCTTGATAATAAGATCGCGAACTTGTTTCGAACTAAGTCCAAACTTATCTAAATCCTGAACTTGAAAGAGAACGCGCCCCTCCTCTGTGCCTTGAAATGACATCTTTTTGAGGTTATCGATAATTTTGAGAATATCTTTCCTCTCACGTGCATGCTCGGAACGAATGAGAATTTGTAGAATCTTCACCATTATTCCTGATATGTTGTCTGGAACATTGCTGGGATCGGATTTGCGAACGATGGCGTTGAAGACGGAGAAAAGTGGAACTGAGATGAATGGAACAATCCCAGGAGACTGAGTGAGCATATCCTTCCACGATTCCTCCCCACCTTCACCCATCAGCGCAACGAAAAGTTGTTTCCTTGCATCGAGAGTGAGTCCTGCCAGGCTAATGATCTGTTGAGGACGTAAATCTCCTGTGAGATGAGAGATTGTGTGTTCTCTGGAGGATATAATGATCTTCACGTCAGGAAATAGGTTTCCTGAGATCAGATTGGACATGATGGTTGGTGTACTTGCTCTGTCGTAATATCCCATCTTGTTGTTGTAGCCTTCCATTGACCAAGGTGCTTGATCGAGACCATCGAAGAAGAACAAAACCTTGTTCTGATTCTCTTTCAGCCATTTATATCCGCAATGTAGCGCATTCTCATCTAGATGTGAATTGGCAAACAATAGATCACAAGGAGTGATGTTGTTGGATGTTGGGATATCTCGAATGTTCAGGAAACAAACCATCTCAAATCTACTTCCACTTGTTGAGGACATGCGTCGAATGGATCGCCTGGATGATGATTCTTTATGTATGTTTGCCTTAATCACATCACGAACAAGTCGTTTCATCAATGTTGTTTTCCCACTTCCTGCTTGTCCGACCAAGGCGATGTGCCGGTCCTCACCGCCATCGAAACTGCGTACAAGTTCTTCAGAGGAAATAATGTCTCCTTCTGGCTCTGTTTCATTTAACGCACTGAATTCCTTCTCTTTCTTGTATTCCCGTTGCTTCGGTGCCATGTCTCCCCCAAAGAATGACTTTATCTTTTTTAAAGTTGAATTGACCTCGAAATCTGGTTCATTGAGATTCTGATCTTTGTAGTTCTCTGCAATTCCACCTCGTGTGAGCTTGAGTGCTTGGGCTGTGATTGTCTTTTTGAATCTCCTCTTATGAAGGCCTGAAGTTAATTTTTTGTTATTATTAAAAAGAATGTGAACATGCCTGGGCTTGAAAAGGAATATTTATTATTTATTTCTCACCTTTGAACCAAACTGATGTTTGTGGTTTACTCTGTCGAGTTACTTCTTTTGAATAGGAAGTGTCAGATGAATTTGGTTTTGCTGTTGAATATAATAGAGATTCGTTTTATATATTTGTCACAGAAGTACTTGACTTCAACTGTGTTATTTACGGCCTTAACATGCTAGGAAATCATTTTCACTTGAGGGGTTTTGAACCCAATTTTCTTCATTTTGTCAAATTATGGTGTTTTAGTTGTTTGTCCCCTGTAAAGCACTAACATGCCAATTGTTGACTAACCTCTTACCCTAACAGAGATAAGTTGGATATGTTTCAGCAATACATTTAGAAAATTTCCAAAAATGTTTTCATTACGGTTGATTGGGTTTGTAGTAAGAAAAAGTAAGTTAGAGACACGGTCATCCTGAGAGGTCGTTCAAAGTAAGTTAACCAACAAAACATTCCAACAACATCATCAATCAAGCGATAAGATATATAGCTGACTTCAGCAAATGTTTACTTTTCTAGAATAAATTTATAATCTCAACTACTTGAGATAACAGTTATTTGGATAATCTAGAATCTAGAATAAACAGCAAACTTACGTGAACTCATCTGTTGAGCAAATTGTTGTTCATTTTGATTCGTTTGAACTGGTTGTGATGAACTCTGTGGAATCTGTTCTTTTCCATTTCCACCTGAGTAATAAATAATCCACATGTTAATGACAAACATCTAATCAATGCAACACACAGATGGATAGTAGGTCATTTTAAGCAAAATTAAAGTCAGGTTTTAAAACTACGGATGAGCACTTTGATGCAAGGCTCCGAGTTTGATTGAAATCATGTATGCATTGAAACAGAAAATGTGATTCCATGATTCAGCATCACTGAATGTATTTCTGATTTCTTGTCATCGTTTCAATCCTATTTTTAGTTGTATTTATATATACATACAAATGTGCCTCAAGTTCATTATACTTTCATATCCTAATTTACTTTTATTCGATTTGCTACTTTATATATTTTGCCGCAATCATGACGTGTGTAATGTCATTATTTTCAGATTATTCAATTTAATTTATTCCTTAGTTTTTACTAGATTTGGGCGGAATTGAGTTTTACAACATAATGTGATTATGTGTGAGTAAGTCACATTAAAAACTATTGATACAGTGTGATCTTAGTATTTGCAATAAATTTTGTTGGGGGTTCCTGATTCGATTCCACAAAAAGGAAACTTTTTAGGATTCATATTCATGTAGTTGTGCGGAATTCGATTGGTACGGGATTATCGTACTCAAACTAATTCCATTTCATCCCTAAAATGAATTATAAATGTTTGAACAACTCACCTTCATTGTTTTGTTCTTTCTTTGTTGCCTTTGCTTCAGATGCTGTTGAAAAATACATTGCATGTTACTATCAAGGAACCATAAAATATTGAAGTAAATCATTTGATGTCAATATTAGTAAAAAATATTTGGTAGATTTGGTGAACTCAGGAAATCGCTTGACCCCTGTATTTGTGTCTTGTATTTTATATTTATACAACCTCACTTTTTATAGGGATTTTCGATACAATGTGAATGATGATGTGAATATCAAATGTTGCTTTGAACCATTTTAGAAATTAATATTATAGTAGTGACAATCATTACAGAAACAATTAATTGCGCTCAGTTCTCGTATTTCTAAGATTGTCTCAATATTTTGATTGCGAGAAGCAATACTGCAATACTCATCTGATCTTACATCAGCTATTTTTTATAATTCATATTTTGTATTTTACAAGACAATGAAAATTACTAATCACCAGCCATGTAGGTATTTCCCTGTCCGGTGACATTAACTCGAGCCTGGCCTAATGCTACATGGTTGCCTGTGATCTGGTTGTGTTCGGAAGTAGAATAATTTCGATTATCCTGCTGCGAAGTGAACTGACGATTGTCGGTCGCATTGAGTGTTAAATGAGCTCCTGGCATCACAGTCATCGAGAGCTGATTGGTCTGTGAAACTAATAAAACAATCATTGATATAATGGGTATTTGTATCTGCTCAATATAATGTACTGTTGTCATGAACTGGTTCCCTGTGAATTAAGTTTCACAGTAGTGAGGAACTTTGGATTTAGTTTTGTTAGAAGTGTTGCATCGGATTTAGTTTGTTTTCTACAAATTATGTTCTGAAACATTATGAACAAAGAGTAAGTTTAAATATCCAGATAAACTTGAAAAACAGATTTGAGACAACAGTTATTTGGACAATCTAGAACAAACAGCAAACTTACGTGAACTCGTCTGTTGAGCTACTTGCTGCTCATTTTGATTCGTTGAAAACAATTGTAATGAATTCTGTGGAATCCGTTCTTTTCCATTTCCACCTGAGTAATAAATAACCCACATGCTAATGACAAACATCTGATCAATGCAATATACAGATTGATATTAGGTCATTTTAAGCAAACTTTGAAGTTGTTTCAATATTGCATGTATATTGTATGTAGTATTATAACGAGGGACTAGTGATGGCATTTTGATTCGAGCTTCAAATCAAAAACATGATCTGAATATTTGGCATTATTGAATTTTTATTCTATAATTTTCATGTCCGTGTTAATTTCAGCTATATATGTGTATATTTGTTGGAGGCCCTGATTGGATTCGGATTCGATTCAAAAACAAAAATTGGAATCAAAAATGCCTAATTATAACTAAATAAAATTGATTGATTGAGCAAAGTGGTTGGGTGAACGAGTAATAATTATCAATTAATAAAAGTAATTGTAAATAATACATATATAGAAAAAATACTCAATATATAGAAATTTCTACTCAAATGCAAAACAAAAATTGATGTGTTTAATATATCGGTGGGATTGTGCTTGCAAATGAATTGAATTCAACATTTGTTCGAGCATCTACAGCACAATGACTCATGGTTTGTTTAAGAGAGTGAAAGAGTTTGTATGTAAACAGTTCTTATCAGGATTTATTTAACTTAGTTCTTGATATATATCAGTCTGTATTTAATATTGGAATAGCTGTGAATAGGTCAGAGCACATCAAGCCTTATAACTCCAGCACATTTGCTCATGGTTAATATAAGAGAGAGAAAGAGTAGCAGATGGTGTTCAATATATCATTGCCTGATAACGAGAATAGGACACAGCACATCATGCCTTAAAACATCATTTAGGAGAATGCAAAGAAATATTGATGTGTCATACCTTGTTAATAACTCACAGTTTGCAAATATTACCAACATCAAGATATACCTGAGTTAGGCAACGGCGATTGGGATAATTCAAATATGTAAGCAAGTATGGCACAATTCGTTTTTAATTGAGGTCACACAACATTTTCATGGCTTTCAAATTTTTTCGATTGATTTTTAAATTCAAGTAGATCCACTGAACTAGATCTGAACTGAAAATATCTTACATTATTACATCATGATTTAGAATCTAAATTTTAGATGATTTAAATGACTTAAATATTGGAGAGTTTGAATGGACAGAAACAAAATGAACATAATCCATCTAATTAATATCAGTGTGGACCATGTGGAACATTATATTATTATTTGGCGAATGCTACGCATCACTTCTTTTTTTAATATATTTTATTAGTGTGTTCCAGTTTCTGGGTGGTGCGGTAACTCGCTCAAATCTTCATCAAACCTCTTCAAACCTTCAACTCATATATATATATATATATATCGCTTCTTCTTCCGCCTATACTTTTTGAGTTTCCTATGAAATGATTCATCATTCAAGAATTTATGCTATCCACTATCCGTTATTAGCAACCGAACCAAGGCATTCTCAATATCCAGATTTTGCACCAGCAATATTAATCAACTAAACTACACATGGCTTGAATTTCATCATACATTTCTACTAGGAGTTTCGTCATAATATCACTTTAAAACTTTACAATTTCTTTGATCGCCCTCATATCCGAGACTAGTCGAGAAAAGTAATCATAGATTGGTACCTAATTTCTAATCATCAAACGGCAATATAATCTTGATTTTTGATCCGTTACATCATCGCATGGTGAGTGGTGACATCCCTTAGGATTTCAATAAAACGGTTATTATGATTTCATGATAAAACCTAGGAAAACGAAACCTTCGCAATATATTAAACTTCAATATCTATATTTAATTAAACCAATACTTGAACTTCAACATGATATTTACAGGATAAATGCAGTTATTTAAACATAATAAACAAACGAAAAATGTCTGGCCAGCTATTCACAATAAAATTGTGTTTATTATCGAGATAAGTTATCTCTATCATTGACTTTTCATTCTCTATGTATTGAAACAATGCCAGAACTCTCATTGTTTACTATATACACTGATGTCTGGTTTTATTATCCACGCTAAACATGGTGAACAACTTTTAACACAATTAATTCCACGTTATCGTGTTGACAAATAACCTAATGGCACCATGGAGACTTTGTGCTATCCGCCCTTTCATGGATAGTAACCGCACTAAAACATTCTTGATGCCACAAATTTGCACCTGCAATATGAATAACCTAACTTATTCATGATTTATGAGTTATGTCATTATACCACTTTGAAGACTTATAGATGTAATAATAACCTTCACATGCCACCAATGAAACGAATATTGGGGATGATGTCTAGTGCATCATAATATCCGAAAATCATTGTATTCGATTTCAAATCTTTCATAAATTATCTGAACTGGACTCGAAACCATTTTCGATTTGAGTTTGTACATGATATAAAAAGCCACCAAGCGGATGGGCACTATAATCGCATCGCGAATCATAAAATCTCTTTTACTTAAGCCTATGTTATTGAAATATATTTCAGTGGTAAATTACACCAATCTGTGTCAACTTAGTCCCAAATGTTGTTCTATATGGCAACCCTAAGCTGAGCTTCATTTCCCTCAACATAAACTATCTGTTATATATTATATTAACTTATCTGTAAGAAAATTTTAATTTTTTAATCTGATTCATGTCTAGATTAAAATATGGTAATCGTAACCACCAAAAACTGTCAATTATGATTTCAACACATTTGCCCCAAAATATTTAATTCTTCACAATAGCTAAGATGCTGAATCAAATTTGATGAAAGTTGATGAAAAATTGAGACAGAATTTGAAAAGAAAAATCATTGATTTAGGATTGAACACAGCACACAGTTCATTATTTCTACTCACCGGATAGCATGAAAGAAGTTTCCTGATCAACCTCTGTATCAGAACCAAGAAGAGTTATCTTGCCACTCTCACCTGTCCAGAAGACAGTAGAAACAAAGATCAATATATAGTTCAAGGTTATAAATAGTTGGTGAATATAATGCCATGATGAGATAGAGAGAGAGTTTATTCTTTGACCAGAGAAAAATAATAATAAACGAATAGTAATAACTAGTAATATGGAAAAATAATAATTAATGTGTATAATAAAATAAATATACAGTAGACTACCAATATTCCGGAAACCACTGGAACTTAGGAGTGCCAGTTCTAGAAATTTACAGATAATTGATTTTTTTTTATCCCCTGACTTTTTATATGCTGTATATCAGTGGTTCTCAACCTTTACCATGCCTCCCGTGAACAGTGCGTTTCAAAATTTAGCCAAGAAACTGAAGACACCGGAATATTGGTTTGCCGGATTAATGGTGGTCGACCATATATATATATATAAGTATATATACTTTCTATGTATTAAATGTATATCGCTATATGACCATACGGCCATCTAAGTCAGCAATATGGATCAGGATAAATTAGAGATCTAATTATTTAAAAGTGTTTGATTGCTGAAACTTTGAGGATCTTGTATTATTCAGAGCATTCGGTGAAATGTTGTCAGGTAGTTTTCATGTTTATACTGGTGCATAATTTTTACCTAATTCAAGAAGTTGAATATCAGATAGTTTGAGCAGATGCAAGGCTTTATAGGAGGGAGTTATGTTATCTCGGAATGGTCAGAGATATGACTCTTACAGCTTGGTTCTGCAACGTCTTGATATTTTTAAGCTGTGTGTCACTAGCTGATCCCCATGCAATGATGGTATATTGTAGGTTACTATGATAGAGTGGAAAATATACTAGTGGAAAAACACGACGAGGCAAGATGCGTCTCAGGCGTCGCAAAATACCAACAACTCTGTACAGTTAAAATTTGAGCATGCATATCCCTTTATAATCTGTCATCAATATGAATTTCAAAGTATTTGATGTTTTTTTACTTGTTCAAGTTCAACACCATCAAAGAGAACTTCAACTCGAGGAGAAATTTAGCATACCAAGGGAGTCAAGAACAAGGACTTGAGATTTGTCTGGGTTCACAGTAAGTTTGTTAGAAACCATCCATTTACTTATTCTGTTTACCTCAAGAGGTAACCCCAGGTTTTACCATTGTTCGAACATGCTAACAGGCTGGTGCTATCTGCATATAATTTAGTATATAGAGGAGAGGCATTGGGTAAATCTTTTCAGTAAATTTAAAATAACATGGACCGAAAACTGACCCCTTGTGGTACACCAAAAGAAATGCTCCTGCAAGAAGAGAAAGCAGTCCCAACATTGACAGATTTGCTCCCTACTACTTGACCTACTTGACAGGTAGTTAAGGAATAACCCATGGGTGTTGACAATAAAATGGGATGATCCACCGTGTCGTAGGCTTTACGAAGGTCTAAAAAGACTAGGCTACCACTAGTTTTACTGCTTTCAAGGTAGAGAATGGATGACTCGACTTAATCCACTTTTGAAAGCAAGATTTTAAGTTGATTTTTTTGCTAATAACATAATGTATAACAAAGTAGATATAGCTTGTACGTCTAGAAATCCTCTAACTACATATCTTTTTCAAACACATGAATTAATTTTATAAAATACCTTCATTGCTTGCCATCTTGATGTTTGGTTTGTTGTCCGCTCGTATTTAAGTCAGAAATTCCTGTTTCTGTGGAACCGTCGGAATTGTGAAATATCACTATAGCCACAAGCAGGTTCTGATCAGTGATTCTCAACCTGCGGTCCGCGACCCCGAGGGGTCTACGAGTCAAGTTCAAAGTTTCAAAAGACTGAAGTGTATCGTAATACAGCTGAAAAAGAAAAATTACGAAGCAATTTGAAATACTTTCGAGAATAACCTATCGTATTTTCAGACCCTACTTGAAACTCCTGGTCATATTTAATGCGCTGCTGAAACAATGTGCATTTTCCATTGACATTCAGATGACCAACATTGAGTCTGACTCTACTAGTAATGGTGGACTTCCATGTGTGCTGCCATATAGGACCCTTTATGTGTGTGTTTCACCTTTTCAAGCTAGATGCAAAACTTTCATGGATCTTTGACATGAGATTGTTTGGTATTTTATATATTTTTGTGCAGGCATAAATTGAGTCCAAAACGAAATGCTGTATGGGACTTTATGTTTTTGAGAGTGAGTGAATATATTCTTCCAAATATAACAAAGATCTAGAATAGCCCAAGTTCCTCTTAAACATTATCATAAATATCACAATCCATAAATTTCTTGACTGACAACACTCAATTACTTGCTGCAGATTCTATTTCACAGCTTTTCCACATTGTCTTAATGCACGGGTTCCCAACCTATCTTATGCTCCACACCGCTAAAAAAATGAATATGCCCTCGCACCCCTAAAATAGTAACAAATTTTTTAAGATAAAGAAGATGAATTTTTTTAATATATTATACAAAAAACAATATGTCAACTCTCTCTCTCGCACCTCCTGAAATGCTTTCTCGCACCCTCGTGTGTGCACCCTTGTTTGGCAACCCGTCATAATGAAATCAATGAGGTCGACTACAGTTTAGCTACATCTCAAAGGTACTTCAGTGCTGTATTAGTACAGTACTGTATTACGTAACATTCTATTAATTAATCATCCAACAAACTAGGGCGGAGGAAAATTTGAGCTGTAGCTAAATCAAATTATTACTAAAAAATGCTAACAAATTAGAATTGCGAGGTAGAAGAACAAGAATAAAAACCAACCAAACATAAACTGGAGCTTAGTGGTCCATATCCTGCTTTTTCACTCCTAAGTTACGACTGAAGCGTGAAAATATAGGCAACTAAATTGAAATATTGCTAACAAAAAAGAAGGGGTCGAAAGGGAGCCGAATTTCCTCATCCTATTCCCTAACCCACTCAGTGATATGTAAATTAGTGAGAGACGCATGAGCAGCTTCTCCAACGAAAGGCCATTAAAGAGCGGTTTTACACTATCTCCAATCTCTCATTACTTCACTAATAAATAACTTCACAAAGGAGTTTGTGTTTTGAAGCAATAGCGCCACCTAATGGTAGATAAAATTGTACTCATCTTAAAGTATGAACAGTGTTGCCGACATTTTGAAACTTCACAAATTTTGTTTTTCATCATTTTATTCACATGATTTCTCCTCTACATACATATCAGCGAATCTACATTGCTATTTCATAAAATATAATAAACAATTGTGTTAAATGTAATAAGAAACTATTGACTAGTAAATATAAACAAGGTCATGCAATGAATAATATATCGATTGGTATCTTGTGCTGCCGTCTTTCTATATTCTGACAGACATTGATGCATTTTTCAAGTAAAGAAGGGACTGTGTCGTCAGATACTGTTCGTACCGTTATTGTGCTCGACAGAGGGGAAGTGGAAACATGGCCGAATGCATCGTCTTTTAGCGTCATTATATTTACTATAAGAACCTCAAACCCACAGGGGTCAAATTAGATAACAAAATTTTCGTACCGTCATTATACACTTTACAACATTATGACCTTAATTAAACACAAATCATGACGCACATCAATTACAGCATCATTCCACTTTCTTATCATCGGGGACTTCCCAAAGGATATTTGTTTTGAAGCAATAGCGCCAACTAATGGTAAATAAAATTGTACTCATCTAAAAGTATTAACAGTGTTGCTGACATTTTGAAACTTCACAAATATCGTTTTTCCAATCTTTTAAAACCTTAATTAAACAGTGAACACACAATTCATGACCCCAACCCTCCAATATACAGGTTTCAGCACTTCACATCTTTTGAATATATATCTAAACCAGCTATGTCCAACCCGCGGCCCGCTCGAAGGTTTTGTGCGGCCCAATTGATCACTCAATTTTGTAAGAGC
>JAUELA010162619.1:0-13476 GCA_031471845.1 Boltenia villosa | reverse complement strand
AGATCACCAACTCACACTTTCAATCCAGGAGAATCTTCATTATAAAATCTCCACATAGTGGAGCCAGCACTTGATGCACTTCCCGCAGAACTCTTTGCTCTAGTTGTCGGGGTCGCTCGTCTCTGTCTGACAGTTGCTCCTGCCCCACCGCCACCACCGCTCCTGCAAGTTAAAGAAATTATGCGTCACATTTTAAATAAATGACCCAGTACATTTTTTTTTTCTATTTTATTTACAATATTTCACCAAAAAATATATCCAAAAATATTCTCGGAAAAATTTTGAAAGTCATTTGGTTGAATGGTCTGTAGCAAGTGAGTGCCCGGGTCTCTTACTCTAAGGACATTGTTCTCAAATTGCGAATAATGTTTTTTTTAGCCTCTCGAATTGTTCCAGTGTTAGCAATATATTTTTCTACACATATTCACCCAATGCAAATTCAAATGAATTGCCCAGCACATTTTTTTTTCTATTTGAATTTACAATATTTCACCCACAAATTATATCCATAATTATTATCGGAAAAGTCGTTTGGTAGAATAGTAGGAAAAAAACATTCAACTCCAACAACAGGAAGAAAAGTTTTAGGCGGGAAAAAAAATCAAGTTACAATGCAGTTGTGCATTCTTTTTATTACATTGAAACGATCTTTAATCTTCAGACTTCACTTGTCAAGGAATCAGACCAGACTTTGTATTCCAAACTAGCCGATCAGTCAAATAGATTACAATACAATTCTGATACCCTCACCAAATTTAAAAACTACATGACACCCCCAGACACAACAATATAAAAAGCGAGTGGAAATAGGTTACCTTGGAGAGAAGCTTTTTCCCGACGATCGTCCGCCTCCTACATTAGTTGAACTGGAAGATGGAAGAGGCTGCAAAGATAAAAAAGAAAGTTAATTTAATGCAACCAAGGTTAACCTACACTTTAGTTGCCATGTTTAGATTTTTTAACATGTGCCTAAGTAAGATGTTCATGTCTTACCGATGTCTGACTTGATACATTGTTACATATTGAATATGACGTAACTTTGTTTTGAATGCACACGCAATGATCGTTTATTGAGTTTAACTTTCCCAAAGGATCCTCATATAAGAAATTTAATATAAGTATGAATTTAAGAAAAAAAATGGAAATTTTTGAGACAAAAATATTCAACGGATGACAACGATATTTGCATGAATAATAATTGTGTTTGTGTGGAAATAACATTTATTAAATATATTGTTTGTTGAATGTGACACGCGGGAGATTCACAGATGGTTTTTCTACTGCTTGTAGCAAATTTTGAAATAATAATCCTAATCCTATTTCCTAACAGAGAGGCACTGATCCGTGATACAAGGTAGGAGTTTGGGCGCAGCATGTCTAGCAACAGAGCTTCTACAGTGAAATTTCACCAATATTTTCAGACATCAAATAAACAATCTGGCATTAAACAAGTCGCAAATCAATTTTCGACAACGAAAAATTGGCTAAATTATTGGGCAACCCTAATTTACGGATTTATGGATTTTGCTCACTAATTTATGGATTTACGCAATGATTTTTACGGATTCCGTGAGTTACAGACCTACAGACTGATTTAATATCTAAATATCTATTAACTAAGCCTACCCTAACCCTTCTCCATAACTAATACTGAATTTACTAATACTAATTTGTATCAAGATGAAAGAAAATCCGTAACTCCGTAAATTAGGCTTGCCCAAATTATTATACTAAAGCATTGTTTAACATTATGCAGCTAACGTTAGCATCACTGAAATTTTATAACGTTTCTCTTACAATAAAGCTAAGGTATTATTATGTGTAGAGTTCAGTTAACTGTCGCAAAACTTCTAATATTCAATTCAACGTTAAAATAATAATCTTTTCGCCGCCAGGGTAGGCTACATCAACTAAAACTTACTAAGATTGCAGTAATATTAATCAAAATTAGTTTAAATATATTACATTGAATAAAAACTTACCATAATTTTTGCAGTAAATGAGCTTCTCTCGGTAGAACTTGCAAGTAAGATAAATCCGGCTGAATGGTCGATGAATTTACTCGCAAAGTTGCGTCAAATACGAAACGCTGGAGGTTATTTTTGCCACATTTGCGAGAGTGACGTCACAGACTTGGTGACGATGTTTTCCGGGTTCATAACCTCGAGCGAAAATAACCCTGTGCGACGTTCTAAAATCTCGTAAAAGCGCTCGCACTTTTTATATTAGGAAGGGCGATTATTATTTTATTCAATTCTTTTGATACATAATAGGTTTATTCTGTCATGAAAGTGAGGTTAAGAAATCTAAAACTTCAGAGCAACAAATGAAATAAAGAGACGGACGGTTTTGTTGTTGTTTCATTTTAGATATACCGCCGTATCTGACGCTACTCAGCATACTTTGAATGTTTGCACCTGATATGGCTTAGGATTTGTGTCCGCAGCATGTCTAGCATCGAGCCACTACAGTGGAATTGTACCGTATCAGAATCTTGTGGGTTCCTCAAAATGGCATGTCCTTATATTGCCAACAATGAAGGTCGACTTTAATTCGAGTTTTCGGTTTGATTTGTCTCTCCCTAATGTAAAGTGGTAAAGGTACAATCGTTGACTTACTAACCTTACACTTTTAACACATTTATACGCTCTCGCGAAAGTCACATCGTCTCGCATCCTGGCATGACAGGGATCCCTGAAATACGAGAGGGGCTACCAATGGGGTAATGTGCCCAAAATTGTTTAGAATGGCTGGAGTATAGGATTAGACCGACACGCTACCCAGGTCTCAGACGATGCAACCAGATGTGGTATAAAGGGACCTCAAATATAGTTGCATCATAAATCGATTTTAGAGTATATATGCCTCCCATACCCCCGCCCCTCATGGGCCTGGCACAATTAAAGGGTCCACATAATGAAAAGGTGACCCCGTAGACTCCATATGTGACCGTAATCAGCGAATCAGTGTAAAGGGGAAAATTAATTCATGTAATCAGTTTCTTTGCACATGCTTGAATTAGTGTATTCATATCTACATGCCTTTATGGGCTCATTACACGTGCAATACTAATTAATGAAGTACGCTATTCTTGTAAAGATAATATGGATATTATCCAGCGGGATTGCGCGACCCGAAATGAGGGTTCCCTAAATGTTTGATTTCCTATCTATTTCTTCGTCTTACATCCTGGTTTGACAGGGATCCCTGAAACCCGAGAAGAACTACCGAAGGCTGTCCGGTGGCCGAACGGGTAAAGCCATCGGCTGGTCATCTATGCTCACCAAGAGGTTCTGGGTTCGAATCTCGTCTTCACCTGCAAAGATTTATTCAGCACCTACACGATGTTGTACGCTTGTTGATAACATCACTCCACTATATGCCGTGTTCACCCTTGAGCCTCGCTGTGAGTAAGTGACTGGGGACGCTGAACTCCTCGCCGGTACAGAACGGTTTCACGTGACCTTGGTCACGGCTTTCCTCTGCTATCTGAGTTCAACATGCTCGCAAGCCGGCATGGTCGCATCATGCGTCCATGCATAAGCCCGCTACGTCTTTCCGGTGAATCGGAGGGAAAATATGATACATCAATCAATGTTCCCAAAATAGTTTAGACTGGCTGGAGTATGGGATTAGGTCGAGCAAAGCATAGTTTACACTTCTTGAGTTGTTACGACACAATATAACACACGAACATTGGAGTAAACCGACCGATTGCATACCCACGCAAACACTTATGTCGGGAGAAGATCGCACTCTACAGTTCAGCATTTACGAAATTGTCAGTCTGAGCCAAAATTAGTTGAAAATAGTGTCTCTTGTGTATCGTGAATAGCTTGTGAATAGAAATTGTGGACTGATTTGTTGAATATAAATCAATTTAGTACTCCTGGACTTTTTGACTACATGCCGAGGCAGGTCAGTTGGAGGTTTTGAAAATACGCGTTTCAATTGGTATCCGGACTTTTAGCCAACGGACATTTAGTCAATATTTGCAGGGACAACCTTTTTTTGGAAAAAAAAACATTTTTTTTCGAAAAAAAAAATGGGCCAACATTACAAAAATTAAATCTTAGGGTTGGAGTGTGGCTTCAGGGCAAGAGTAAGGGCTGGAATACACGTACGCGTAAACGCACGTGTTTTTTGGTTTGTTTCATTATTACCGCGCGTAATTCGATTCCATACGTATCCGCGCGGTTGTAATGAAACAACAACATGTCACCGCGTACGTGTATCCCATCCTTTAGGGTTGTGGTAAGGGTTAGGGTTAGCTTTATGGTTTGGATGGTTACGTTTAATTTTACGAAGAAAAAAATCGAATAAAAAAAACGAAAAAAAAATGTTGGCTAAATGTCCCCATGCAAATGTCGGCTAAATGTCCCCGTGCAAATATGGGCTAAATTTCCGTTGGTGATTGTCCGGGATTCGTTTCAACTATTCAAACTTTGGCGTCCTTGCCAAGAGCGCACTCCATTTGTGTAGATTTCGAGTTCGACCGAGCTCAAAGGAAAGTTACACCTAGGCCCTAGGACAGGGATGGCGAACCACTGATTTGTGACCACCACCCACATTTTGGTGACCCACTTCGCTTTTTGGTATTTATAAAAAAATAATGTTCATTTATGCTACTGTGAGAAGAGCTTTTCGGGCAACCATACACCTCTTTATAATTTAAGTATCTCAAAAATGATTGTTTAATAATAGACGAAGATTTTAATTAGTACTTTGTAACTTAGTTGGCAAATCAGTCTTCCCGATTTACCCTTTACTCATACCAGGGTTGCCAGTTTGGCCCTTTATTCTTGAAATTTGGCCTTTTTTTCGATTCATTTGGCCTCATAAAATCGGTCTGGCTTATTTGGCCTTTTCCTGGCCATTTTCTCAAAAACTTTATTTTTATTTTGTTAACTGAAATAGACCTATCACACAACTCAAGTAATTTTGTGACCCACTTTATTTTTTCTCCAATTTAAGGTATCAAAAGTGACCCAGTCAATTGAAAAGGTTCGCCATCCCTGCCCTAGGATATCGTTAGGCACATGTTTGCCTTAAATGCATCGATTATCGCCGCGTCTGTTCTGTCCTCTCTTTATCACAACTAGATTGTTGGCTGACTAACCTGGTAATTTACCACATTCAGATGCTCTTACGAAGAAAGAGTCACTTCACACACAGAAAGAACAAACGAAATATTAGCCTCATTTTATTGCATCTCAATTCTCGATGTTAACACCGCATTTTGATTAAAAAACAGGAGGTGGAGGGTACAACATAGGGCCTTGCTGGTTCTACATTGTGGCTTGAAGTTGAGGATACTACATGAAGCCTTGAAGTTGGGGGTTCTGCCCCGTGCCTGGAGGTTTAAGATACTGCATTGTGCTTGCAACCTCTAGCTGTTTAGTCACAATCGCTCTCCAATCTTCCTCCTGCACAACAAAATTTTTCGATTATTCATGGAAAAGGTTCACAACAGGACCAGAAGGAATATATTGGAGTGTGCAGCAGTTCAGTGTTCAGCGGATGATTTTTGAACATTGAATATTTCTCAATTAAAAAGTTGACAAACTGAACTATTAACCTTTGGAATATTAACAGATAAAGTTTTAGTTCGTTGGCGCCATTCTCTTATTTCCTATTACATTGTCCATTTCAATGCAATTTAACTCAAATTCATACTGGTATAGGTCAATGATCAAATCCTAGATGTATAATCAACCCGTATGGTAACCATGCATTGCTATTTGTATCATTAAGTGATGATAGCAGCCGGGATTTGACTAAAATCCTGACGGCCTGGTTTTTGCTGCACTGCTCCCCCATGTCCCCTAAAGAATATAAAAATAAATGTTATCTCATTCGAGGACTGACGAGGTTGACTTCATCACAAAAGAGAAAGCCAAAAAATTAGTGTTCAATATCAAACCCTAACCCACCTCTATCCCGACTGATACCATACTAGGATAAATTCAGATATAAGTCAGTCGGTTCTTGAAATGCATGTTGGGAACAGTGCGTTCAGCCAGTCAGGATTTAGTCAAGCAGTATTAGGAAACTCAATTTGAATATGGTTTCTCAATGAACAGTACAATACAGTTGTAACAATAAAACTGAAGAGATATGGATAAATTGAAATGTTTGAAAACAACAAACTCAAACCTTCTTACGAGCAGCAGGATGAAGAATTTTTACTACTTGGATATGCAAAAGTCCACCGTTACGTAACGCTTCGGTCGCTCTGCAATACAAAGAAAATATGGTCATAAGCGAATTCCGTACCTTTCTATTTTGAGATTTGTCAGAAGGAGTGCCTGGCTCATATGGACATTTTCGAATCTTAAAAGATTCGAAAAAAATCCGATTTTTTTTCGAATCCGATTCGAATCAAGCCTTCTAACTAAAAATTAGCGGAAAGTAGCACTTTATCAATCACAAAAGGGCAGATTAGGTTTAATCTTATTGGAGTAGACTAAGAAATAAATAATCTACTACAAAAAGTGAGGAAAAATCCAAATTTCTCAAAGTACAAAGTAAAAGAAGAGCACAGTAGCACACCAAACGATAGTATGAAAAGTGTAAATATGAGGAATCTTATATTAATATGGAACTAAGAACCTTTCGGGGAAATTTACTAAAAAAACATGAACAAAAATTCCGAGCCGTCGAATCACGTTACCGATTCGAATCAAAGGCAATTCGAATCGGATTCGAAGATTCGATTCGAAGTGCCCATACATATATATATATAGAGAGAGAGAGCGAGAGCATTATTATTCAACCCCAGGAAGATTGAAGTTTTATTATTTCCAATTGATTGTGCTGCTTCGGGGTACGAACTGACTTCTGAAACTAGGAACACTTACCGTTCAAATGCATAATTCCCGATTCCAACAACAATTTGAGGTCTAGTTAGTCGAATACATTCCAACAGGGCCATATCGCACTCAGACTCTAGTGGTCTACGATATAGGACCTTCAACTTGTCAATTGGAAAATTATTACCTAATAAATATTGAATAAATTTAGAAAACAACATCAGCTCTAGGCAACCTACTGAATATGTATATTAATACCTGCTCCATTCAGGAAAAGAAGTGGGCAGTAGTTGTGAACAAAACAATTGCTGAAAAATTGCTTAGGAGTTCCACATACTCCTTCTATTAATCCCCACAATCTGGACCCACTCTTTTCTTTCCTTCATTGAACGGAGAAAGGTGCTAAATTAATTTCAATCCTTAGCAAACATTTAACTGTTTTATCTGATACGCAATACTATGAATTTACCCTTGGAAATCTAATCCTTGAATGAAATGACGTGAATGCTCCTTCGGAGGATGGCGAACGTCTCCCTTGATTTGTAACCATTCTCGAACGTATCGAGGGTCACCAAACGGGACCTATTACAACATTAAAAAACTAGAATATTTTTTAACCTGATGTATTATGTGAATATAAAAAGAACCATTACCCCATTCTGTGCCATTCCATTAGGACCTGGATTCATCCCAAGGAAGAGAACGGTTTTGGCTCCGAAGTATTTGTTGATGTAATCAGCGTGAGGAATTGAAGCATAATCCAAGGGATTGTACTTGTTTGCCACTTGATTGCCATAGCACAGACTCTGCCGAATGACAAAAGTTCAAAATAGTTAAAAAAATGATGATTTAAAACCAAACCTGTCATAACAAATAAAACATATCATTTATTTCCAAAATTATTGCTGAGCAAGCATGGTTCATCATAACCTTGTGCCAATATCTAGCTGCAGTGAAAACTAACAGAAATGATTTCGTATTTTTACAGATACTTAGAATATAGCATATGGAATAAATGAAATTGAATATGCAAACTTTACATTAAAAAAATACCTGTAGTCGGACAGAAAGAGCATACTCTATATTCAAGAATTGTTTCACTGGAGAAATGTTCGGTGCTGATGTTGCCATTGTGGTACAACCTGGAAGAGATTAATCAGGAAGTTGTTATTTTTTATATTAGTTCATCAACATGTCAGACACTTCGTATGGCGACACAAGTGATTTATGATTGAAAATACATTTCAACAGAACCGGCAAACCGTCGAAGAAAAATAATATTAATCGTTTCATTTCGCCGAAAAAAGAATTGGAAGTCACGTGGTGTGGAAAGCAAGATTATAGATCAGACTTTGAAATGTCGTCGGCTATGCGTGGTCAATTTTATAAAGAAAAATTGAGGATTTCATAAGTAATGAATTTATATTCTATAATTTTACTCAAAAATCATCCTATTTTCACCTCCGACTTATTATATAATTATTATTTTTATCACTTATAGCGACATGAAATATAACCTTTTATATTTTTTTAATGAGTTATTTATTTACTCAAAGGGCACGCCAAGTTGCCAACCATGAAACTACGCATTCTGTGTGTTTTTATTTTATAGGCAAGAGATATGCTACGCTCCAAACGAATATACGCTTCCTGCCAGAATATTCTACCGCAAGACGAGACGAAGGGCATTGATGATATGGTCGTTTGTTATAGTACATTGCCCGGCATAAACCTTGTTGTTAATGCAATGAAGCCTGAAATAAGAATAAATAAAAAATAATAAATAAAATAAAAATAAAATTTATCTCGAATGATCTTCTCCGCTGTTGTTCCCAAGTTTGAAATTATTTAGTTTATTCAACTCTTATTAAATATATATGAATGATTGATAATAATAAGGCAAAATTAAAGAATAAAGCTCGCTTATTCACAATGCCTTGCCAAATATATACACGAAATTATTCAGACTCGCTAAATGCTGGCTTCAAACGGTCCTAACTTCACTTCTGGTAAATTGCGCTCAAGCGACAACGTCTTCGTCTATTCAATACGAGCACGACACACACCCACGTAGTTTATTCTTTTGTGAGAAAATGTTACGGCGACAATGTAGACCTAAATTTTTTTATGATGTTTTCATTCTCACATGGCATTAAAGGCAAGATTATAGACCAGCCCCTGAAAGGAGAATGAAATTGAAATTACCTTTATCTCGAATAATCTTCTCTGCTGTTTCGAAGATTGAATTGGCTTAGTAGGCTAAATTCGATCGTAAATAAATATCTTGAAATACCCAATTGGTAATAATAATTAAACTGCTTGACTTAAATTCTGACTTGCCCAACTGCAGTGTTCCCAACATTTTTATCTCATTTCAAAGACTGACTGTCCTAAATCTGAATTTATTCTAATATCGCATCGGTTACGCAAATATTATTAGTTGAGTTACGGTTAGATGTTTAATACGTTTTTTTTTGTACATAAATTCTCTCTTTAGGGGGAACACTACAGCAAAAGTCAGGCTGGTCAGGCAGTTAGGATTTTAGTCAAACTCCCCGTAATTGGGTTTGACTTTGGCTGAAGCAGTAAGAATTATAAAAATAAACCTCCAGCATTCACAATTCCTTTCTCAAAATATACCAAAACAATTTGCGTGTTCAGATACTGATAAAGCCTTCGATTTGTTGCCAATAATAAAACATGAAGTCTTAATTTTAAACATCTAAAACGAATTCACACTCAACGGAATGCTCATCCTCACAGTCTCTGTCGTAATACATTCAGTCGGAATGAAACATGTTCGCTTACGTACGACTAAACCTATCTCTAGGACAAAAGAAAACCAAACGACGAAATACTATCTTAATTTAAACTAACAAGACCTAGTCCTTTCTCATTATTGAAAATTTGTGTCAATATTGTGTCTGAATAACAATAACAATATCTGAATGAAATAATAGACTGTTCAAGTCACGTTTTTTATTTGCTGCCATTCACTTTCAACTATTCAATTGTCTATCAACTGACGCCCACACGATCACGCTACTTTGTTATGAACGAATGTGTTGATCCTAGGGATCATTGACATCAACTGTGACGAAGTAAACAGTAGCTCCATGATGAACGCGTCTGTGTCCCTAACCCTCAAAACTTTAAACCTAATAATGTAGCCGACCTTCACTGATACCATGGTATCGAATAAATGATCTATTCTTCTTATGTCACGTGTCCTTTACGTCATGCTGTATAATCTTAGGATTCACTCTGAAGTTTATTTTGGAATACAGACGAGACGAATCTCTTCTGACAACCTAATTCTGTCTTTGGGCGAGACAAATAAATTACTCATTTACGCGAAACTCCATATCCACATCACCTAAGAATGACGTCATAGTTCAAGTAAGTTTTCACTCGATAAATCAAATTTACAAAATAAATATTTTTGATGTCACCAGAGGCCGTTTTATATTATTACCGAACAAACCCCATAACCTGAGTATGAGTGAGTAAAAATCAACAAATTTATAAAATAAATATTTCCAAGGTCAAGGAAGGTCGTCTATTCAAAGTTGTCCTTGAATGCCGAAAGCCCAATGTTACGTATGCCAACGGAAAACCGACACTGATCTCACCCGAAAATGTGGTTAATGTGGTTTATCCCGTTTTCTTCCACTTCACTCATTCGTAAAACATCAGCATGCTCGCAAGCCGGCATGGTCCATTGTGCGTCCATGTATAAGCCAGAAAACGGCTTTCCGGTGAATCCGAGGGTAAATATGCAACATGTTTATGTTTATGTTTAATATGGTTTATTTCCAATTTATTATGAACTGTGAACTATGCTTGAATTGTAAAGGGAGTTTGGAAAATTATAAATGAAAAGATATATATTAAGAAATGCAAACCAACGGGAGAATTGAATATTTCTGGGAAATCTTGAACCGGGTTTCCACAATTCTGAAAAGTTTCATTAATTTTCATAAGAAATCAGAACTAAATATGTTAAAGTTCAAAGCTGGGGATTTAGACAAAAATATATAATTCACCAAAGCAGCTATTTTTCTATCTGGGAGTTGGGGATTCAATTTTTTTTTTTGATTGATGTATCATATTTACCCTCAAATTCATCGGAAAGCGGTAGCGGGCTTATACATGGACGCATGATGCGACCATGCCGGCTTGCGAGCATGCTGAACTTAGATAGCTGAGTAAAGCCGTGACCAAGGTCACGTGAAACCGTTCTGTACCGGCGAGGAGTTCAGCGTCCCCAGTCAGTTACTCACCTCAAGGCTCAAGGGTTAACACGGCATATATAGTGAAGTGATCAACAAGCGTGCGATGCATCGTGTGGGTACAATCGCGCATTTTATATCAGTCTCCGGCGTATGATTTCTTCATTATCCTCATGCTCGCTGAAGCCATATTTGGAGAATTCATTCATGAAATGTGGCAATAACTAGGAAAACCGTTAACGTTAGAACAAGAACCAGACAGACTCTCTGCATGTGTTGATTATTACTATTTTAATTCATAATAAATCGATTGAAAATAGTTTTCTTCAAATAATATTACTGATCACCTGTATTTTAGCGCCATTATGGTACCTAGGGTGCATTTCAACTATTAATTTTCCTCACAATTTCCGTAAAAACATGAAAATAATGAAATAATTCAGACTCGCTAAATGCTGACTTCAAACTACACTTCTTTGAAACTTCCTTTTAAGGCTTAATTGTTTACTTGCTGGGAATCACGTGACAACGCTGCCCTCTATTCAAGGCGAGAACGACACACTCCACGTTATCTATTCTTTTTTAAAGAAAATGTTTTCGAGTTGTTGCGAATCGTCCATTCACAGATTCCTCGCTACCACCACTTTCATAATACAGAAGATCTACGGTAGAACTACCGAAGAATTGCCCATTCACAAAGAAAGAGTACGCAAATGCTTGACGGTAGTTCTACTTTGCAAATCAAAATTTGCGTAGTGACACTTTGTAAATGAGCAATTCTTCGTCAATCCTACCGTATAGATCTACCGCAGTGTGAAAGGGACATACGTAGAATTCTCATTGCGTCACAGCTCACGTCATTCGTACACGTTGGTGTATCAAAACAAGAGACAATGTTTTAACGAAGTATCCACGTCTGGTTCCTACGTTCGATTGAAGCCTTGTTTACAGTTTTGCGAAGTGACCGCGAGGTTAATGTTTATCCCTGTCTACGTCACAGCAGAAGATACAAAGCCAATAACTTCAACGCAATATATACTCAATTTCGGAAGCTCGTTTCGTAGGTGATTAGAATTAAGAACGATTTCGCTGAAAAAGAAGGTTAGGCATCTTGTCTACCTCGCAAGCAGAAAGAACAAACCCAATATATATTTTTTATATTTAATTTCATCTGCATTATAATGCTGACATCAAGTTTTGATTAAAAGCATCTGGAATAAGGAATCAGCATTATCAATTAATAATCATACAACCTACACTAAAGAGGCTACATACTTATGCAAAACTTAGAAACTCCCAAACTGATTTACAAAAAAAAATGTTTAAAAATGAAGATTTGTTTTGTGTTAAGGTTTGGAAACTGAATAAAATTTCGGACATTATTTAACATAGTAAAAGTCTGTGTTTTACATGACAGTGGCAATTAAAATCAAAATGACAAGAACGATATTCTATTCAGTTAATCGGTAAAAAGCAGTTTGAGAGTAAAAACACGAAAAATTCACATAACTGAAAAGCGAGCAATTCTATAATTGATTTGAAGGAACGTCTGGTTAAAATTTCATGAAACATCCCTCAATACGAAAATACAAGGCCACAAAAGTGATGGTTTTAGAGAAAGTAGGCATTATTGAAACTCTTTGTTATTAAGAAATGTTTTTTTTTAACTTGAAAGCATTTTTAATTCCCTTCAATTGTTTGAGAGATTGTGTAAAGGGAAATAAATTCATCCAAAACACTTCTCAAAATCTCACCAAATTATTATTGAAAATTTTCGATTGAAAATATATATATATATTCACCAAATTTATGACTGGACACTACATGTAAACGGCTGGAGCCTTATAGCTATTGTAAAGTTGCATGAAGCGTGAATAGTAGTCTCCAGTAGGATCCATCTGTTGAAGATAATCCATGGCGTCTTTTAGCGTGTAGACGTCTTTTTGCTTTGGTGGCAAATTTTGCAACTTTCGCCACTGTTGCTCCCGTTGCAAAGCCTCTGTATTCCAATCAAAAACAACAGCCTTTTCCCAACCGGCATAAGCCTGTATGAAAAGAGTTTCCTATTATTCTTGGTAAAGTATTTGCTTAATTGAGTATTTATTTGCTTAATTAGACTGGCAAGCTAGAATAGCTTGACAGTGTATTGTAATCGGTATTTTCCCCCTTTTTTTCCGATTTACATAACATCTAATATCTCCGGACCCACGCAACCTACACACCCCAAAATTTCAACGATGATCAAACATCAACAGCTGTTCCCGTGATTCGAATACCGTGGCGCATAATACGGCCCCTGGGAAGGAAAATGCAAATTCCTTAAAACAACTTCTTCTCATGAACGACCTAACACTGGATCATGAAACTTGGCACACCTAATGAGGTTGCTAGTCTCTTTAAAATTCCGAGATGAATTGGTACTAGAGAGCATA
>JAUELA010162508.1:0-13488 GCA_031471845.1 Boltenia villosa | reverse complement strand
TTAGACCCGAACAAGTCGAACCATGTCATGACTAAGTCCACTTCTCATCTAAGTCTTGAAACTTTTCTTAACTTGTTGTGTTTTTACTATAATATCATAATCTTGTTGGAATTGACATATATACAGCTGTAATATCTTGGTTCCTTTTCATTCTTTATCTATTATATGATCCAATGACCCATTCTATGTCGATCATATAATTAACAAGCAAAATTAATTTGTTTTATAAAACTGATCAGTAGGGATGCTACTTCTGGATTTTCAACATCTTCATGGTAACTGTAATAGTTTGCGACAGCTTTGCTGCACTGTTTCTTAAGCATTGGTCTAATCAGTCACTGCCTTCAAAACTGCAAAAATTTAAACAACAATCATTCAAAGTTGGCATCCCTACTTGTCAGTAAACTGGCAACCAGTGGTCAATGAACTGCAAAATCATGTTGGCTATTTGTTGCAACTAATGATGATGTTGTCATTGTTTTATTTACTTTATATTTGAACCCAATTATTAGGAAAATTATCCCTAGAAATCAATCAGGATCAAGCGAAGAGTAAAAATATCAAAAAACTATTATTTTTTCTCTGATTGATTTCCAGGAGTAATTTTCCACTTATTGACCATATGTAACTTGTTCTTCTCATTTGATAATTGCATTCACTCTATGTTGCTAGAATTTGATATCACCGACAATTTGACACAGAAAATATGATATTTTGAAAGGTGATCTGGCTCCTTGGGTAGGAATTACATGTTATGGGGTGAAATATTGTCCAAGAGGGGAATTATTCTTGATAGAAGGAACTGGGAAAGGATGTGATGTACTCTGTGCTCAATCATTCAACTCCTCTATCTAAAGTCTCTAGTGAGAGCCTCGTAATACCATAATTTGCTTTAGTGCTATTACTGAATTTTTTTTTTTTAATGGCGGCTGTCAATATTTGCGAGCAGGAAAGAGTCAACGGCTGATATGTCATGATTTGTTAAAGAATTCCAAATTGAAAAAAGAGGTGCGGTCCTGGCGATAATTTTATTGAAATGTTTAAAATTTCCACTCGTGTTTGGTGTGCAATGACTTATCATTTTCTAACGAGCCTTAATGAAATCCAAAAGACACTCACTATATACAATGGTAATAAAGATTTTAAATCCTTGCAGTGGGATCGCAAGGGGAGGAATGTAACCTGTGACTTTGAGAATCACTGCCCTAACCCTACCTAGCCCTGGGTTCAATTATATTTTTGTCAAATTCTCTTGTGTCAAATTGTCCGCTATCAAAATGTCTGGACATCCTTGAATTTAACTGTATGTAGGTAGACCTATGCTTGATGCTATATTCTCTGTATGTGTTGATTCTTGTTTAATATCATGTTGTCATTCTGCATTCGAAACAAGTATTAATTAGTGATGGAAAATATGATTCTGTATGAGTGTATTAACGATAATATTTGTTCTTGAAACTATCTGCTTGCACTCCCTCTAGTACAGGGGTTCCCAACCTTTCTTATGCTCCGCACCCTAAAAAAATTAATATGCCCTCACACCCCTAAAAAAGTATTTTTTTTTTAATTTAAAGAAGATGGATTTTTTAAATCATTTTTTTAAATATAACACAGAAAAGCGATATGTTAACTCTCTCTCGCGCCCCTGAAATGCTTTCTCTCGCCCCCAAGGGGTGCGTGCATCCCTGGTTGGGAACCCCTGCTCTAGTAGCACAACTCAAAACTTTAATTAATTTCATCAAATTTCAATAAAACAGCTAATCTGCCTGTGGTGGTTCCCACCCTGGGTTCATCCTACTCTGAATAAGATGTCTCATAGATAGAGTGTTTCCTTATAATATGAATGAAGATATTTGCAGCTTATATTATTTTTCAGTAACTTTGTATTGTTTCACATTCTATCTTCTATGAACATTTTTCTTTTTCTATGTAACTTCCATTTATTTAACTGTCACTATGCTCCACCCGGTTCTAGGACAAATGCCCCGCCCCGTACAACTTTCCCCGACTAACGGCACGTAAAAAAATACTAGATTAAGACCGTGAATTGCTTTATCTTTCAGCAACATCCCTAAACCTAGCCTTAGCACTAATCTCGACCGCGCCGTCAGTTAAACATACTGGTAATGATGCATAAATTAATTTGTAGGTAAATTTGATATAATCCGGTCTATGTAATATATATCACATTGAAAGGTAATTATGCATTATTACCGATAAGTCACTTTTAACACAATGTAACCTTGGTCACGACTTTCCTCCGCTATCTAAGTTCAGCATGCTCGCAAGCCGGCATGGTCGCATCATGTGTCCATGTATAAGCCCGCTATGGCTTTCCGGTGAATCCGAGGGTAAATATGATACATTAATCAAAAAATATGTATAAATATTTGGGGGGCAATTGTCCAGGGGACAGTTGTTGACAGTTTTCCAGTAGGCAGTTCTATAACTGCTAATCGATTATTGTTAATTTCAATCTTATGAATCATATTTTGTTTTCTAATGTATCCACAATCTATGAAAATTAATTACTTTTCTGGTCATTTTTCGTCTCGTCCTTTACTGATCAGTTGCTGTTGATTCGATGACCATTTATGTCCCTTCACAGCTCCTGCTCAATTTAAATTCCTGCTCCATATATTTTTATTAATCTTTTTCATTCAATATCTTTGCTGTGTTCCATTGTTTCATAGGTATAGATGACAAAATATAATATTGATTGATTGTTGGCAATGAACTTCGAAAAAATAACAAAACAAAAAACATTCAGTTCTCTGCTCCCGCCATAATTTTCAGGTGTAACAATGTCAAAATCCATCTCACTTTCGCTTTCGTAACAACTTTTTATATTTTCTCTATATTTTTTGCTGTATTATATTTTTGTTTTATTATTTTATTATAAAAATTTTTAAAAATGTTTCAGATTTTGTTCATAAATTCTCTCTTGCATCTGATCAATAAGGCAATGAACCATTCTGCCCCTTTTTATTATTATATATTTTTTATTTTTACTTATATTGTTTGTGAAACCAATTTTGTTTATTGACACTCTCTTTCCATATTTTTGTGTAATAGTTTTTGGTGAACTTTGAAATATAAAATAATTTTAGGTAAAAATAGTTTTTTTTTTGTGAATGTTATGATGAATTTCAAAGTAATAAGTCTCAGGTGACCAAATGGGAGATTGGCTCAGTGGTTAGTATTTTAATCCTCAGATTGTCGGCTCAAGTCCCGTTTGTTTCATTTTCAATCCATTAAAATAATTAAATGTATTTAATACGTTGTCCTGGTCACATTGTCATTCTCACTGTCTCGTCGTTATCTCTTAACCGCCAATAGAACGATCGATCGCCCACACTAACTTTTAACCGATAAGTAGGAAGACGTATGTATGATCAGGATGTAATACATCCAGACATGGACTGAAGTGATCCATGAGCCATCATTAGTAGGAGCAACTTCTTAACGTGAGGAAGAAAACCTCGAGTCGTTACGGCAAAGCCGAACTAGGAATCGGAATAATTAGCGCGGCCTAGGAGATTACGATAGAAAAGATGGAGGACGGTGTGTTAATAACTGGTCCTGCGACATCGAGAGAAATGGCTGAAATATTTGCTCGAAATCTTTAAAACGACGAGGTGATATCTGGGATTTTTTTAAGATTAAAACTTCAAAATTTTGACCGAGGTACTCATACTAGAACCAACTTTCATACAGTGTACGTACGGCGTGGTGGCCTATTTATTGGTTAGCGTGGGTGGCCACAACCCGTCAGGGTATGGAAGGGACAAGTATCGAGACCTCTACCTCATGTAGTAAGGAATGGAGGTTTAAACGAACAAGAAAATCCAAATTTTGCTATTTTTACGAATTGACTGTACTGGATCGCCAGCTTTTAGGATTTTTGAAATCAGCGATGCGTAACGAAATAAAAATACATGTATAATATATATATATAAATACATGTTTGAAATCAACGAAGCATATTACACGTCATTTAAACGTGTAAATAAAAATCATGCATCGACATCAGGAAATTCCTTTTTTATTCCTAATAATCCTCGTTTGATTAGTTTTCAAATTTTATTCAATGTTTTTGCATACAACAATACAAGAAAAAGACCGGTAAAAGCGTTTTACAAAAACGATGTTGAAAGAATATAAACTTATGGAGGCGAGAGGTCAAGATGTTCCAACAAGATAATTGCACAAGTTCATTTTTATGACATGATAACTAAATATAGAGGTTGTGAAATCTTACTGTTCAATGTCGCCAATCAGTCGTCTTGGTATAACAAATAACATGTAAAGTGAAAATAAAAACTTTGAGCCAGTGACGGGGGTGAATAGCGAACCCTTTGACCTAGAGAAGAGACGCCTTCAGAGAATATATTTTGCTTTTGATCAATCACTTCGCAGTGTTGTTTTTCCACCATGGTTTGTATCAAATGTCTTGCGCAGAGTTTCCAATTCAGGTGGATTAGTTTCTTCCTACAACCTTTGCTTCTTTCGCAATAATCTTCCTGTCTTGATCGAATCGAGGTTCGTACCAACGTTGGACAATGCATCGCTGCTCTCTTCATTCATCTACAAATGTAATACAATAATAAAGCAAATGTACATTTACTTGCCAGGACTTTGACATTAATACATAAAACAAGAAAACAAACAACCGACCGAACGCAATGTACACGTTCAAACGTACGCAATATTGATGTGCGTAAACGACGTATTTCAACGTACGTACGCAGCTGTCGACGCACACAATTCGAAAGCATGTGCAACATAAAACATGCAACTAAACGCACAGACACACGGAACGACATAAAACAAACTAACTCATACGCACGCAACGACACAAAACAAACGGACGGACGGACGAAAGAAAATTCACACAAGCTTAAAAACGATCAATGCGAACGCATCGAAATCAAATCGATGTAGTTTTTATATCTGAAAAATGACTATTGTTCAGTGTCTTTTTTTCTTCACTGTACTTACAAGACAATACAATGTACTTCAAAATGCGAGACTCGATAAATCATTTGTGATTTATGCCTATGCTCATCATGCCGCTGCTGCTCTATAAGAAAAAAATAAACAATCTACGTATGTACCATTTATACTAGTGCTACGACATACACAATCTATTAAAGTCCACCATTATATAGCAACCCAATCCAAATCGATGTATTTTTCATATTTGAAGAAATAAATATTGTTCATTTACCTGTCTCGCGTCATTTTCTTCTTCAGCATCAGTCTTATTCCCTGTACTGGTAGGATACCTTCTGCCCTACAACCTATCCTTGTTGCCATGACCTATTCCGCTTATGAAAATAAAACTGTTTTCTCCCTCTCTGCCTGACTCATCATCTTGTTCCGAAGCTCATTATGGATTTACAAAGATGCAGAGGTAAAATGAGAATTTGTATCATGACCTGACCCATCCCTAAGAAATAAAATAAAGAATAAATTACCGCGACCCTCTCATTTGTCGGCGCCATTAATTAGTCTTGCAACGTCTAAATCCTGTAATCAAGACAATAAAAGCAGTTCAAAATTTAAGACACACACATGGTCGTTAAATCATTTATGTGATTGATGCCTAAGGTTGGTCTGTTATGCCCATCCATACTCTTCCCGGACTGTGAACGTTAGGTCTTCGGTCCATGGTCGGAATCTTTGAACAAGTCTGATGCTGCTGCTCTGTAAAAAATATATTCAAAACATACAAATGTCTATATACCATGTGTACGTGATACATACGTCTAATAATATTACACACAAGAAGTTCCCTTTCCCCGCCCGACTCCACCAATCCATTATCACACCACATATCCACAATCATCTCGCTATTCTTCCGCTCATTGACCGTTACAGGTCTTCCAATAGTCTCAAGGTTCCCTGAAAATGCTGAAATGTAATGTTCAAAATCATTGGCCCGTCTTACATTTATTCTCACTTCGTCAATGTTTTTGTGACCAATCATGCGAATCGCCGACGTCATTTGCGCGATAACTGTATATACTAAACAAAACATTTTATTCAATAAATGTCGATACATCATCCATGTCAGCTTCTGATGTTGACCTTTAACCTTTCCACGTACTTGTGGATGGTGATGGAACAGGATTCTCACATTACATCCAAATGGTAATATGACGTCACAGACGTGAAGAATTTTCTGGAAATATTATTGTCAATCATTGAAAGCATTATTTTAACTTGAAGCAATGTAATAATTCGCATATATTGTTTGTGACGTAATTTATGATCAACACAAGCGAAATTTTTCTGGTTCTCAAATTTGGACATTAGTTCAACAATGTTAAAACCATTTTTCAATTTAATACCTAACATGCATCCAGTACATGACGTTTGGCATTTTACGATTTGTGACGACATAGAAAGAAGACTTTTTTGGGTAATAAATTGAGCATTAGTTAAAAAAAGTTGAAAACCTGAAAATTTTATACTTAAGTTCGAATCCATTTTATGAGACGTCATTGAATGTATGACGTTGGTCGCAGTTCGATATGGAGTGACGTAGAGGCCGTATTGCACCTTTTTCTTGGTGAAGCGCTTCCATTGAACAGAACAAACTGTTTTCGAATTCACAATGCAATTAATATTAACGTGTACTTTTTTTAAGTATGGGCACTTACGTCGTCGTAGCGCCTTTACCTTTCTACCTAGGTAAATAAAATTAATTCCAATTATTGTGTATTTATACATTACATTTTTTTAAAATATGATTTGACGAGGATGGTCCAATGGAGTCCGTGTTGTTGGGACGTATGACGTCACGAGACAAGTGGGAACAGAGAATATGACGTCAAAATCTGGTCTTGTTTCTGAACAAATAAATTTTTCGTGAATTACGATGGGAAATTAGAATTATTGCTGAGTTTGAACCATTTTGTGAGCATTAATGTGCATTAACAATATAATGGTGAAACTCCAGTATACGCTCCCTCCTCGTCCGCGCTAATAATAACGGATAATATATAAGATAATTAGAGTTAGGGCTAGAAAATAATATATAAAGATCTAGCGAACAAGATGTAACAGCAGGAAGGCCACTAAAACGATGAGTATACCAATTATTCTTCATTAATACATTACATTAATTCCTTTGAGCTCTTTCCTACTTTTATCTATGTAAGGGGAAGCATTGACGTCACGATATTTGAAAATAAAACACATTTGTTGACCTGAATATCATATCGGTTTCAAATGCATTGAATGAAATACTTACTCCGATGGGACTTGCTACAATGGGATCCAAGTTGAACGATAATCGAAAGAGGAGAAACTCGACGTCAAAATGCCGGTCTCTTCGTTTCTGAATTCGATACATTGAAAAATATTATTACCCTTAAAAGCATTCCTTCCTCTATATTGCTTTCAAATATCGCATATCTCCCGATTCAAAATAGCTTGGTATAATAATATTTATTAAAATTCCACTCGTCACCGCCCGATTAATCTCTTCTCTTACTAAATATCTTTGCGCGCTATTGTTCATTCTCTTTCCACATAAAAACAAAAAATAACGCTAGTTTGTTCATTGTAAATATAAATAACAACAATATTCATTCGAAATATAGCCCTACCTTCTAATCCATATTTCATTTCCTATTGTCGGCTCACTTCCATAACGTTTACAATTAATTTTTTTCTTGGCTCAGATAGTTCAGGTTTTCTTCATTCAGATAGTTGGCGTACCATAGTACAGCTAGAGAAGAAGAGAGTGATAATCGGGCGGCGACATGTGGAAGATCAACGAATATTTCGGTTCATCCACCATGACGGTGACCATAATTCAGATAATATAAACACAGAAGCAATAAGCAAACCAATAAGATACACAACAAGCACACAGAGATAACATGCAATGATGGTGTAGGTCATTTCATTCGCATTTTTGTAACCTTTCTAACGGGTCGAACAGACGTAGCAAGAGAATCGTGATAATAATTGATTCTTGCGTCATAATCAACTCAACGAGCGACTCTTCACGAGCATCTTATGATTACTATCCATGTGTGTAATGAAGATTGCAAGGATGAAATGAGAAAACTTGATATATTATTGACTTACAGGAAATAAAATTTCATTAAAAACTAGTAAATTTTTAATAATGAAGATTTATTACCGACGATATTAAGTATAATTTGAAACAAATGCAATTCAATTATGATGTCTCAACTCAATAAGAGGTTCATTATCTTGGTTAAATCATGATCTACTACTCAAAATAGCTGGTGAATAAGACATTGAAGGCACAATAAACTTATTCTCATTTGTAACTTCCTAATTTTCAACATATGGGTCCAAAATTGAGAAAACCACATTAAATCAATACGTGTTAATTGTCTTCAAATAAATTCCTATAACGGAATGAAATATTATTTTGAATTGAAAGAAATCTTCAGCAATCCTGAGCATCAAAACCTTAGCAATGAATGTCCATTTTACAATTCTTATCAGGGCTCCAGTCAGTGAAATGGATCCACTTAAGAATTATTGACTCTTAATGCCACCCACACGCCAACAGATATTCTGCCAATCTGCAGTATTTAGTTTTATACGAAGGATGAAGTGTCAGATCTGATTCAAATGTCTGAGCTTCAAATCGAGAAATGTGATTCGGCATTACAAAATATGCCTTCTTTTTCTTTAGTTTCATGTCTGTGATTCTGAATTTGTATTTATCCAACTCCCCATTATTTTCATATATTATTTTTACTTTCGTTAATTTGCTTAGATTTGTGCTTATCCAGAAATTTGCAATTTCTTTAGATTTTAGATTTTTTTCATTTAGTAATTTTCTCAAACAAGAATGAAGCCTAATCTGCCTTTTTGTGGCTATTTTAGTATAATCCGAATCCAGTTCAACATGTTATTTATAACTGATGACAACTGATACTAAGAAATTCAAACTAACCATGCAGACCCATAGAAATAAATACTCGTTGATGAAGGAACTGAAATACTGACTGATGAAGAGTAGAAGAGGACCAATGAGTGATGTATCGACGAGGTAGAGCTCGCTACGTGTCATGTGCGCCACCTGGAGGATAAAATATCAACATTAACACCCATTTTTTATAAAAATGAACTGTTAAAAATTACATTATTTGAAAAACATGAAACAGCGACACCGGTGCACACGTAGATCAGTCGGTAAATTTCTTTGGGGAAATAAACATATTTTCAATAATGTATAATATTTACTCTTTAGTAATGTAACGCGAATTGCCTGGCTAGAATTTGTTTTATTAATCGCCTACTAGAACTTTATCATTGTCGTGAAACGATATCCAGTGGACGTGTAAAGCTGCATTCTTATAACCTGTTTATCCTTCATCAAGACTTCTATTCGTTTCCACCAACTTTGACAACTTCAGGGCTTGATTTCATTGTCAGGATGATCTGAAATTAATCGAATTCTCTTTATATTGCTGTAACACATATAGCTTGGTTGAGTCGAGGATCTCCAGTCACCTTCATTCTGCCGCTAGATTACAGGATTACCTGGAATCTTCATTTGTATCTGACAAGGCCTTAAACAACTCTTCCTCACAGAGAATAAACTATTACTTCGACTTTTTCCCTTCAATCACAGTACATATAAATCCTACGTATCCTTCTCAAGAAGAAATTGATTGGATGCATTTAATTTTATTATATCTTTTTCCTTTTACATTTCTTTCCATGTATTTTCAAATGCTGTAAAGGAGATAAATAGAAAGACAAAAATACTTGAAACCTTAACTACAAAATGTGAATAAAATACTTTGTTTATCTGCAAATGTTACAAAAATACTTATTCTACTTCAGAATAATTAAAAGGTTTAATTTCAGATATTAGCAGGTTTACATTCTTAAAAAAATGCCGCAGAGTCGCACAATGAAATAGATTTAGTGCTCATATGTTGGGTTTTCACAGACGAAGCATATAGAACAACAATATCATATAGACCAGGGTATATCAACATTTTCCGTCTCATTTACCCCTGGCAACATTATGAATTTATTCCACCTTGTTCTGTTCAGTAATTAAAGCATATAAAGCATTAAACATATACCATAATAAAGCAATCGACAAAGTGGAAATTAAAATACCGCTTTCAACATTATTAGTAAAGTTTAACTTTCTGCTAACGATATAAATATATAGCCTATAATCGTCGTTAATCATCGCTATCTTGCATTTTTTTAAAACGGAAGCTCATAAAACGATGACACTGAAAATTAGCCACATGTTAACGAGTCATTTCAAGCTTGACAATTTCTTTCAATATGTTACAATTTCTTTCAATTCTTAACAACAGATTCACGATCAGTTCATTGATTGTTTCTATTGCTAGAATAGATCCCACTTAACAAAGTTCAACTAGGGTCAAACTACTCCTAATACGGTTTCAAGTCAAACAAGTGTGGTGGTCTGTGAACATATCTTACATTGGTCCATTTTGTATTGGACTAAAATTGTACATTCAACAAGTTTCAAAATATTATCTCGTTGATGCCGAAGTGTTTCCGAAAAGGTATAAGTCATCAATTAAAGGAAATATAAGAGATTACGGTGGCGGAAGTTTGAGTCACGCACTAACTGTTGATAAAATGTCACATCTCACTTAGGGTAAGACTTTTTAGATGAAAGAAAAAAATATATATATATTCTTGACTTTTCAGATATTCGAATGAGTTTTACATGGCTTAGTCAAATATTTATGTTTTAGAGTTTGTATATTGCTGAGTTAGTTCTGTTTTCATCTGCAGTCTATTTAGTTTTATATCTTCTTCATCACAACTGCATACACATCTGTCGCACCGGTATTTGGCCTAGGTTCTGTTTGTCTATTCTCCAGTTCATTATAAGCATGCTCTCCCTGTATATTTTGACCATATATGGCGTTGACGACAATTTCTCTTGTTGCTGATTGGTTGGCTGAACCGCGCTTTTCATCCATTGTCGAGTAAACACTAACCCGATCTTGGTCATTTGATTGGCCAGCACACATCACTCTTCCACTATTTTCGCGCGAATATCTTACACTTGCTTGCTGATTGGACCGATTCGGCATCTTTTTCCTTTGAAAATTTTTTTAAATCAGGTTTATTCAAATCGAATTGATTTATTCGAATAATAATCGGTATTTGGATCGAATCTGATGTAATAGAGGTGGCAGGATGGGATTTCGCCTCTTGGGGGTTTCGCTTCTTGAATTCATGATGAAAATTCCTACTTTTCAAGTAAATTTCTCATAAATATTGATTTAATCTGTTTTCTCTTCAAAAATAAGATTTGAAATATCTAAAATTCCCATTTTTATTCGAATCTCAATAATTCGGAAATAGAATCCCTACTGATTATGTCATAAGGATGAAATACATTTTGTACATACACAGAGATTATCACCCAACGGATGATTATTGGCAGTGCGGGATTTTTCTACAAATTTATGGAAACCGATTCCATAGTTTTGACGATAACTTCACCCAGAGCAGAATTAGATAATTGTCATCAAAGAGACTTTTTTAATAAAGGATTCAGTTAATACACTCACCTGTAGAGTAGAGCTACAAGAAATACTATAAAAAGCCAAACCATGGTTGGTAGGATAGCAATGCCGACCATTGAAATCGTGTCTATTTGAGAGAAAAATGATTGTGTGAGAATGTAGCCTGCAACCGTTTGGTCAAATAATGAGTATTAAAAGATAAAATATGACCTTTGAAAAATCTTGTTGTTGATTCTATTGTTGTTGTTTCTTGTGTGGTTACTTCTGATGTAGTTATTAGGACGGTAGTTGGTTCAACTGAAAAAAGTTTAACTATGCACTAACCACGCAGTAAATATCACAAATCCTAACGATATTTTCTAAAAATTGTGCATTTATCCCCAATTAAATACGTATCATTAATATCACTTGAAATTATCCACATGAGAGCTCAAATAAGTCTCTATAGCCAAAATTGCCATTACGATCGAGACACCTACGATTTTATTGCCTGGTTTCGGAAACAGTCAGGGCATCAAGGTATCAAATAATTAAAAGAATAGAATATGTATAGAAAACTATTGCTAAGATTACATATGCGTTGCAAGCATGGCGCATAGTGTCTTATTGTACCTGGTTTTATGCTTGCAAATAAAGAACGCTTAGCTTCTTTCGGATATGACGTAGGTACATGACTGATACACTATTTGGTACTTGGAATTTGAATGAATCACGATTCTTAGCTTACTTACTGAAATCTAAACTAAACTGACATACGACATAGTTACTGGCAATAAAAATATAGTGATGTGATACAGTCGTATCTATTTGATAGAAAAAAATAATATCTGAGATTAAGGATGGGCGTTTTCGAATCTTAAAAGATTCGAATTAAATCCGAATCTTGTTTGCCGAATCGAATCAGGCCTTCTAACAAAAAATTAGCGGATGCCAAGATTTCACTTTATCAATCATAAAAAGGCATATTAGAGTCAACATATCGGGTCAATAAAATTTGTAAATCAAATTATGAAGCAAAGTAGGATATGGGTGTTCTACAGAAATATTGCGTATGTTGTACAAAGGAAACTCCGAAGGTTAATTTTTTCGAGAAGAAAAACGAACATTGTTGAAGAAACTAATTCAGCTCCAGGGTGTTTCAAAATATTTGGGTGGAAACGAATGGAGCATTAATATCTTATTATGATATTCCTTATTTTGTCAAATAGGCCAATGGCATCGTTTCCGCTTTTAAAGGAAAATGTGAGATATGAGTAACCTTGATACTCATGAAAGGTAGACTAACTACTCGCTAGTTTAGTTATATTAGTTGAATGAAGTCTTAGAAAGCACAGATATGGTGGAAATGAAGAAGACGATTATCATTGTTCTTTTACAAGGTATGTGACTGAAAATGTTTCGCATTTAGTATTATTCATTATTATTTAACAAAATAAAATTAAACTTGAATATAAACTGTGTCGAGATCCTCCTTTTCGGAGGCTCCTTTTCGAAAATGTGATTCAAGCCTCTCTTGATTCTACTTGAAACACAACCATCCCTCTTGGTCTTGTATTATGATGACCCTTTATAAATATAATATGAAATCTAATACGAAATTCTCCTTTTTTATGAGACATGTCTCCCTTGATGCACTTAAAGTACAAATAGTCCTATTTACCTTCAATTTTGTTGAATATGTAGTGAATATATATATCACCGTTCAATCTACGTGAGTATTTAGAGTTACCGATAGGTCGATTCGCTATTTTAAGAAATGACGTATGAGGTTATGTTTGTATGACTAAACATATTTATATTGTTACTTCATCATACGCGTAGTCGATATATCGTATTAGACGAAGACACGTTGCGACGCTAGACTAGGGTTGCCATCTGTATATCCCGGATATCTCTTTTCAGGCCTCGGAATTTCCACCCGGAATTTTTTCATGGATTGCAACATTTGGAG